>JAECUM010054576.1:0-20112 GCA_016617855.1 Megalonaias nervosa
AACAAAATGGTTGGTTTGAGATAATTCGAATTAAACAAAATGGTTGGTTTGAGATAATTCGAATTATGCAGATTTGATGAGACCGACCGAATATCTGGATCATAATTCTTCTCCTCATCCTCATCCTCCTCCTCATCCTCCTCATCTGATTCCTCCTCTTCCTCCTTATCCCAATACAGTTTCGTGGGACTGAAAATATAATTGTTGAATTACTACCCTCCATATTTGTCTTGAAACAATTTTTCTGTTAAATTGCGCTATTATTGCGTTGCAGCACGTATTTCTTTTCTATCAGTTAAAATTTTCATGGCATATTTTTGAGGTTGTATAATTTCAAAGATAGGCTTCAAGGCTTGTTTTCGTGCAAAACTATTACACAGAAATCTAATTCGATGTAGAAGTGTCTCTTGGTATTTATGCTAACTCTAATATACGAAATGTTTTATAGATGTGGAATGTTTGACTTTCAATTATTACTAACAGGCATTTAATATGAAGCTGCTGTTAATTTACACGTCAATTTCTTAAAATCGTTCATACAACGCATATTTTATTACGCTCCACTGTGACTCCTCCACCCCCACACACATTATCTCTTTATAATTGAAGGAGCTAAATTAAAAATAGCTCTCAAATGTGTGTGTGTGTGTGTGTGTGTGTGTGTGTGTGTGTGTGTATTCATACATACATACGTGTTTCGCTCAGTTTAGATGTATTTTATACTCACTAATAATATAATGGATCGAAATTTCGCTCCGAATCCATGATACTTCTTCTTACATCGTCCTGATCACTGAAATTTCATGGAAATAAGTTAAAGGCAGAGTGTGTCAAATAATTCTAATGTTTAATGGCTGTTGCATAAAAATGCATTGTCATCAAAATTCTCGAAATGAAATGCAAATACAAACCTGCAGCAGTATTAATATATCAAAAATGTGTTATCAAGTATTTTCTATATTAACATCTCAATTTGTTGCATGGAAAAATAAAAATTATGACAAATATAAATTTCAGTTTTTAAATCCTGTAAATTTAATATGCGTGAATATCCTTGAAAGTCACAACATAGGGTTTTTCCTACAGCAAAGCGTCTCAATCAAGACCAGAGAGAGAGAGAGAGAGAGAGAGAGAGAGAGAGAGAGAGAGTGGTACAAAAGTTATGGTTCAAACCTCTTGCTTGAGTCAATATTTGCTATCTCTTCGTCCGACTGATTTTGATCTGATGAATCGTCATTACTTGGGTTCTCTATTCTGCTAATGCCATAGAAAGATGTTATAATATGCTCGTGCGAAGGCGTTATTTATCTAGCTTAAAATGTGTCATTTAATAATGAAACTTTCAAAACATGTTAACCATAGTTATTTTGCGCAATATATGGAAGGAAAGGTGTGATCAGGCGAATGAAAATAATGTGCTATCCAGCCTGTTAATAATATATCACATGGAGACATTTATAATATGATTGTAATGAATGGATCAATTTGATAAACAAGTTAGAATGCTGTAAATTGCATAACAATTGGCCATTTTGCATATGGGGTGTATACATGGGTGTTTGTTTCATAAATGCGACCGCTAAAGCAAGTTTCATTTTATTGCAATATTTTGTGGGATATAAATAACGTTAAAATGCCAATTGTAGTATGGCGTCATGTCAAAAGTGTTTTCCCACGAAAACAATGTCTTCAGTCGAAAGTTACGCGATTCGACGTATGGTGTAGCATTACCTATTACTGGAGTAAAACCGTTTTCAGATATCAATAATACTAACATCTATAATGTAATCCTGAAAGCAAGAAGTCGTCTCCTAGGTAACGTAAGTGAGCAAATGTCGTAAGCAGAAAATGGCTTCAATATGTAGAGATGACACCTGATGAAAAGAATATTATATGGCGCTGTAACAAGGAAGGTAGCAGTACTGGAAGTACTGGTAAACTTGTGGCAGTAGCAGTACTGGAAGTACTGGTAAACTTGTGGCAGTAGCAGTACTGGAAGTACTGGTAAACTTGTGGCAAAACAGTAGTATACCTTAGTTGAGTTTTTTAATTAGTGCATCAGGTTCTGCACTAACGTTCGGTAGAAGTGGCTTGTCAGGAGAGTTTGGTGTTCATGTTGACCTATGCCTATTTTGGCTTGTAAAAAGAAACAGACGTGTGGATCTGTCAGCTAAATTAAATTAGCCAGTCTCCATACCAGTACCAGCAAGAACCGTCCAGATGCGTGTGCATTTTGAAGCATATTTTAAGCTGAGTCTACGGAAGTAGTTTACTTTCTTCATTCACAGGACTGGGTGAATTGATAGGGGAAAACTCAGGCGAAACATGCAGAATGGATGTGATAGAGTGATTTTTAGTGATGAGTGTCGGGTGAAGGTTAGTCATGCTCACAAAATAAGTCTGAAGAAAACTCAACAAATGTTACTTACCGTTATGTGTCAGAACACGCGCTGCGCATTGAAGAAAAATATATGTTATGGTGTGGGGCTGCTTGAGGGGCTATGGAAATAACCAATGTCATTCTGAACAGTGCTAAATATGGTCAGATCTTGGATGATCGTTTGTGGTATGTTCTCACAACCGGAACTACTAGTTCCAGGATAATAACTGCCCCTGCCTCCACTCTATGATTACACGTCAGTGGACATGATGGCGTTAGCTGTTTGACATGACCAAAACAAATATGAATGTTATAGAAGACATCCAGAGGACCCTCAGATTCCGATGTGAAAGAAATACTGATGAGATAAAAGATACGCAGATGACAATATGAGAGTGCTTAGGCGAATACGTGAAGTTAGGTACTCAGAGAGACACCAAGCAACATGCTAAAGATAAAGCAGGTAAAAGTATTTATTTATTTTCATCTTCTTTCAAACAGTTATAGTCATCTATCTCCTATGTAACGTGATGTTGCGTCATATTAATACAACACATTTGTCGCAATGCTATAACTATTAACTTTGTACATGTATTATTCTATACGTGTCAGGTTTGAAATCAGAATTTGAAGATAGAAAACAATACAGCTTGAGAGGGATTAGACCAAATACTCTAAGATAAAGAAAAATGTTATTAACTTAGAGTACACTAAACAAAGTTTGATATTCGTGATAAGCTCTGAGAAAGTAAGAAATAAATTATTACTGTTGAGGAATGGCTGATTTTGAGGATGATGATCTGTTTAAAGATGTTGAAATTACTGGAGGTAGCAGTGGTAGTAACTCAATACAGGTTTGTTCTTTATTTTCATTGTTAAAACCTTGAGTATGCAACTAGTTAAGTCAGGCAATTGCTTAACAGAGGTGAGTTTTCAGACAGGTTTCACCGTATCTTCTTTGTACTTACGAAGCTGCTGCTAAACTTGCTTTGATTGCTCTTTTTGGCTCCTCTTCATCGTAACCAGAGTTTGTTAAATTATAACCATCACTGTGTCTTCAGAAAAAGATTGGAAAAATTGGATTACTTTGAAATGCACTAACAACCTATAATCATGATCAACAGACTAGCATGACAAAAAGTGAATATCCAAAAAACGTAGCTGTGTATTTCTTCTTGGTGTTCAACATCACATGAGCACAATCCTGGGCTATAGTACTGTGTAAATTTAGCGATTAAAAATACAACAAAATGATAAAGGGACAAAAGATAAAATATCCTGAGAATACAATGTCTATAAACCCCAAGCCTCCATGCGTACATGAATACGGGACACACCCGCGAGCAAAAAGGTTGCCTCCATAAGTCGCCTCTTACGTCTAGCAGGAGATCACATTGAATCTATTCTACATCTCAGAGTCCACATAGGACAGGAGAAGAAGATGTTGACAATTTCTCAAATGCATATTCAATACAATGTAAACCTTTCAATATTTGTCAGGCGAGTGACCGTGACAAATGACGTTAAAATTTTCCTGGCAGTTACCACTCGCCCCAGTAACAATTAAACTTGTCGCATTCAGCCAGCTGTATGTCATTCACTATGCATACTTTGCATTGAATAGTTTCCGCAGGAGAAGTTACTATTTTTCTAAACTGAGGTATTTATAATAACATAAAATACAGTTTATATTCAATTGAACCATTCTTCATAAACCTTATGGAAAACAAACGGATAGCATTTTGACTTCCTTGCACATTTGAAAATGAAAAATAGCACTCATGAACATGTGATATAATCGAAATAGTTTAACTATTTTCCATCACTTAAAACATACTACGATATTTTTTATTTTCATACTTTCATTCAGTTAGCAAACAAAAACAACGGTGAAACAAGATTGGCTTGGTTTAAACCAATTCAGTGCATTCCTTATATGTATTAATTCTAAAACCAAAAAACCAAAACAAAAGCAAAGCATTAAACCTCAAGCTTTTCTCGGTAGAGTACTTTTGCTTCAAACATTCGCCTTCCTGATGTTCGAGTGTTGAGTTGTATACAGTTAGGAGATACTAACATATATTAATGCCCCTTACAGTTTGCATCATTACCGTATTTATTACGATAATAAGTAATTTGATTTGTTGTGGTTGAGGCTACGAACTGATCCCATATCATGTAATGGAGCAAAAAAAAAATCATCACTAAAGTCAGAAAATCAAATAGTGTCGAAATCTACTACATAAGTATAATCATGTTGTGAAAGAAGTTTGGCTTATTATAAATTTATTAAGCCCTTACACGATAAAATAAATTGGCATGGTTACACTAACCTCACCGTGTCCGCCATGACAGATAACGCAAGACTCTCGCCGTGACCCCTCTTCTAAATAAGGCTTGCCTTACCATATTTGGATATTCTACGCTATATTATTAATTGTTGAATTGTATTAATAGCGGAAACCAGTTTTTGTTGAGAAAAGGCAAAGTCAGTGACTTTCCAAATCCAGTGGGTAGCAGGACAAATACATCTTTTTTATCAATCAAGTGGAGAATAATGGCTTCTTGGTGGAATTTCAAAGTCACCGATAAACCATATTTACTTTTAACGCGCAGAATTTCTAACTCAAACCGCGCCATAGTTTTACTACCATCTGTTTACATTTCCAAATAAGGCCTCAATGTCCTTATATGGCACACAAACAAACAAGGCTGAGAACGGAAGTAGTCATTATTTGAACTAATATGGCGGACGATCTAAACGAAAATATCGGATAAGAAAGGTAAAAGACATTTTACAACTATTTCTACAATGATTTGCAATAATTCAGGTATTAAATAAGAGGATTACTCAATTTATTTCATTATATGCAAGGAACATGTTCAAAATTGTTTATATTAGGTTTAAAAGAGTGCCGGGTGTAAATCACACTCGGCTTGCTCCATTGACACACATAGGCTCATGTTAGTACCCCGTCCACGAGGTAGGAGTAGGGGTACTAATATTAGTACTAGAGCCTGTCAAGCTCCTCTATGACAGATTGCAATTATGGGGGTCATACAGTGACTTACTTCGCTTTCTGATCGCGCTTTCTGTTATGCCTTGGAGGAGGGGGTTTACAATAAATAGACGGAAGTCTTGCGTAATCACTGACTCGTAAGCGGAAGATGGTAAATGTTGATGTTAATATAGAAAGTATTCTCTGAGTACTTACATTAACTCTACCCAATAAGATACATTGCTGCAAGTCACTGATGCGCACTAATAATGCTTTAGCATTACGAAAAAGCAATTGATTGGTCTGCATCAGACATATACAATACCTTTGGGGTGGTATGTCTAAGCCCAGTTTAGGTTGTTGTTTGTTGTAGTTTCTTCTGTTTGTTTTTGTTCTTGTGTTTGTTTTGGTTTGGCGGGGGTGGGGTTCTTGTCTGTTTAGGGGGTATTTGTTCGTTTTTGTAAAAGACACTTCTGAGATATAAAACAAATTAGAGATTCGCAAAAATGTTTCTGTATTGGTTGAGATTAGACCGATTTTAGATGTTTTGCTTAGTGGCTTTGGTTAATTTTGGGGGGAGCAGTGTCTGTCAAGTTTCTTCTCTTATTTCTCAATAGAGCAGCTGAACAGATCTGGTTTGCGAATCAAGCCAACTCCTGCGTTGGAGTCCTGTACATTTACCGCTCTCATCTCTGACATCAACCATGTAGGTACTGGTGTACATCTGTTTAAATGTAAAAATCAAACACGGTTTGATTGGGCCAAGCCCGTGTAAAGTTCTGAATTTTTTCAGGATCCCCTATAAACGAGTCCACCTTAGTTCCTGACGTTGACACATATGTTAAGTATTCTAATTTTCAACCGTAAATTACAATTTTAATTTTCTTTATGATAGTGTTTAATTGGATTACCACATTATATATAACACATTATATATAAGATATTCTCTGATAATTTGCGTATTCATAATAATGCAATGGCACTGCTTACTAAATATAATCGTTTATGAACAACCTGCATGTGTTTAGATCATATATGAAGTTGTGTTTTCCTTGTAGTCAGCGTCGTTTTTGCTTAATTTGGATCATAGGGTAGACGATTCGGCGCTTCTGGCGTTAAATATACTTAACAAAAGGAATGTTTAAATGATGCCCTTACTTTGCAGCCTAAACAATTTGAAAAATGCAGTGAAGTCAGGGGAAATTATTTCTATAAGATTGTAGCTGAGAATAAAGTATGTGAGGGCAGTGATGTTTGAGTGAGGTGTTCAATCACCAATTAGACATTAGCTATAATACGGTGTTGAAAGCTGCGAATGGCACTTGAAAGCTCGTAGAAAGACACTTTTTAAAAAGAATAGATGTTGAGCATTTTGTACACTATATAGGAATATTGAAAACATGTATAATATATTCCTACCAGTGTCAACATCAATATAAAAAAAAATAGGTCTAACAACCAACCTCCCGTCATAGGCCCTTTGATCCAGACCTTCGCCTCCTGATTGCTCGTGTTGCCTGAAAATGAAACAACTGATAAATAAAACCGTTAATTTTCAGGCTGAATTACAGTCTCATGATTATTCAGTATGCATGGATGAAAAGCAAAAAATATAATTCGTAATAAACCAATTGCCAGTAAAACCTTTACAAACACAGTGGTAAAAAGATTGATGTTTTCTTCGTGGATAACGATCTGATATAGAACATTTCATGAAATAATATACCCAGAGAATTAGAGAAACTCAGGCTGTTATTATTGTTGTTTCTTTTTTAAAGTAAGTTTGCAGACATGCCGCGCCCACCTACCCCATCTCTCCATCTCTCTCTCTCTCTACAGTAAACAGTGTTTATCATGATCAGCTATGTTTTTCTTCGTTATTGAGAAAATAATATTGAAGTTTGTCTCCAAATATTATCTTTCTCTACAAATAAGAATCGCTTTTCACAACTAAAGATGATTTTTCGTCAAGAATAATACGTGTTAGAGGAGGTAGTTAAGAATTTTAACAAGACCATGCAACAACTAACACATTATTTTATTTTCAATGGATAGATCAATATATGCACTGCGTTTCACCTATATAAGCAAGTAACTTCAGAGCTAGGGCGATTCGCCAACAGCGTTATGACTACGACTGCAACGAATACGTCTTACATCATTCGTAAGTTGTTGGATACGGGTGATTAAATTTCGCAAGCTTGCCAAATCTCAGATCATGTGACATTTGTCTCATTTATCCTTTTGGACCCAATATGATAGTTTAAATCTCCGTGTATAACTACTGAACAGGCTAACTATGCACGATAAAAGCAATATAATTATGTTTAACTTATCGAATATAATAATATAAAAATTGTTTACTGCAGTATTTTTAGGGGGTAGGTGTCAAGGTGAAAAATTAACTTTTTGCTTATTGATTTTATTGTGCTGCATGCATACGTTGTTGTTGTTGTTGTGGGGTTTAACGCCATTCTTCAGCACACGATATGCTATTGCGGCCAGTATTAATGGTGGAGGAAGAACCCGGGAAAACCCGGAAAGAACCACCGACCCACGAGAAGCTACTGGCAAGCTTTCTCACATACCCACATTGGCCGAATCCGAGACTCGAACCCACGCAGACAGAGATGAGATGGCAGTGATCCGTAACGAAGAGCGCTTTGGACCACTCGGCCACTCGGGGCCCAACATGCATAAGTTAAGAATTAATAATGGCGCATGGATATGCTCACCCTATAAATTGTTATTTTAGGACTTGGCGACGTAAAAGTAGTTAACAATTAGCAACAGATAAAAAAGCAATTAGATAATTGTAATGTACCTCACGATGCTGTTTACGTTGTCTGCCAATTTGTCTGTATGGGTTGTACCGAAATGATGAAGATTTTATGATGTATGAAAATGTGAGTGAATCGGCGATGATTACGTTCAATTTCGAGAATACTTTGCAAGCATGGGAGACAAGTTCTGCAAGATTGTTACGAAGAATACAGTCTGTGTACATAGTTGAGTTGAGTGAAAAGTAAAAGCACTGTTTCACTAATGGTAACAAAAGGTTCATAAATTTAGCATGCATGTTGAACTCTTGCTTCTTTATAAAAGTTATTGGAAATCTTGTAGCAACAATTAACAAGTGTATAAGATATTCCTGCCCGAGTCAAAATCTTTTGAGAAAAATAAGTTTATAAACCGACCTCTCATTAAAGTTTTCTTGTTTTAAACCTTAGCCTCCTTGTTGCTCTTGTTGTCTGAAGTTAGCAATACTTAGGCAAAATATGCAACTTTTTATTTGTGGCGTTACGCGCTCTTGCACGAGGATAACCCCTTGGAGAAAACAAACTATATAAGGACCAAACTTTACTTCCATTGAATGAAAGTATCTTTACTTTCAATTCATATGTTTGATTTTATTTAAAATAATGTCCAAAGTTCAATCCCTTTGAAAGACTTCCTCGAATTTACATGTCTTCGGACTATGCCCTTCGTCTTCACTGTAGAATTTATAGAGTAGTCAAATCCAGGAGAAGCTGCTTATTTGCCCTTGATCTATGTTCTAACGCAAACCCGCGAAATTGATAGTTAATAGTAGCATGTTATTAATAGTGGACAAAGAATGTGCCTACTGAGCAATTTCGACCATGGAAGTTTAAGAAAAGCATGTATTCCTACAAGACACCTGCGCTGTGCGGAAAAGGAAGTTGCTATGCATAAATTGATTTATTTTTTGGAAAATTAAACAGTCAGAGATAGAGGGCCAGTCAGAGATAAAGGACCAGTCAAAGATAGAGGACCAGTCAGAGACAGATAGCCTGTAAAACCATAAGACAGACTTTGCCGGGCGTTCGCGCCGGTGTAGATGAAAGTTTAAAAATATGAGCATTTAAAGTAAATGTATCATGTTGAATTATTGAACAAGAAAATAGTAAGGAATTGTGGCCACGTATGGACGATAATTCGTATTGAATACATATATATTATACAGATTTGTGGATGATAAACTACTAAAGCAGGACGCAAATCTGTCGTGTGATATACTGAGCAAGATACACGTACAGCGTCCGCCTCGGATGCGGGAAGTCGCGGGTTCGAACTCCGGTGGAGTCATACCAAATACTTATAAAATGGTACTAACAGCTGCCTCGCTAGGCGCTCAGTATGAAGAGGTTAGTATTAGGACTGGTTGGCTTGGTGTCATGGTAGTGTGACTGGGTGGGACATCATGCTACATGTCTACGGCATGATGCCCCAGTGCCAGACATCACTATAACCTGCCACACTGCAGACATCGTAGCGACATGACTTAAAAATTGTTTAAGCTACGTTAAAAATCCAAATCACACACGGACAAATCATCACGAGAGGTAGTACTTGTGGAAATGTTTGAGTGTATGGAATGTTAGTCTTATATGTTAATAAATGCTATATTATTTGTGTAGTTTGCGTTGTTAGTCTTATTTCAGTCTGTGTGGTTTGAGTGAATATCGCCCACCCTAAGCATTCACCCTTCCCTATCATCTACCTGAGTGTAGGGGAGTCCGCGATATATGTTAACGACTCACCTTGGCGTAATTCATCGATGTCAGTTCCAATTAAAAGTGAATTATCTGATCCAATTTAAATTCATGGATGAACATACAAAGACTAGAATAGTCAAAACAGAGGTGAATGAAAATTGCACTTGACTGATTGGTCAATAATCAGTTGAAGCACTTCTTGCACAATGGCTTCTCTGTTTTGCTCAATTAAGTAATTTTTTTTTTAATAATCAAGATCTGCCACACAACTTGCCACATCATTTAAATAGCTTTACATAGCTCAAAAACAATTATGTAATTGATAATCTCACCATGCAAAGTCAGACTGATAGCTTTACCATTCAAAATGTGGTAAGGTAAGCCATTTTAACTTATTTAATGGTACACCCTCACGTACTGTAATATTATTTGTTATTGAAGAATAACTGCAGAAGGCGTTCTATGCTATTTATTAAATACAAGACATCAGTACAGCTAGGAAGGGGAGTAAAGACTGCCCTGAAAGTATTTTTGCCATGGAACTTAAACCCTAGTGAACATATAACATAAACCAGCTGTTGGTGTGTATCAGTTCCAATCCAGTGTGGAATATCTGATTACTGTTACTGTCACGTGATATTTCAAAGCTAATTAGATTAATGTTTACACTACATTTCCCGTCCTGAGAAAGTTAACATTAAAACGAAACGTGATCTGATGACCACATTTCTAAAGCTACATCAGCTCATTTTTACAAGCTCAGTCTCTCAGGTGGTTTTGACAATCTTCCCGAACGTGTGAAATATCCGTTTTGACTGGCTGGCACTGCTTTGCTCTCATCTGAGTCAGTCAAAGTGTCAGGGTTTGAAACAGTCACTCCGAGAGACTCCGATAGTGAGGTAGGCATGGGAATTAAATTTCTCCTGTTACGCCGTATCTCTCCCTCGTCACTTACTACAATGTATGAACGAGGTGTAGATGCCTCCGATTTAACAATGCTTGAAGAAAAATGATCTTTAATCAATACTTTATTCCCTACCTGAAGTTCTTTCATATTTCGGGCACGATGTCGGCGATAATAATTTCTCTTTTGAGTTTGCCTTTGATAATTTTCCGATTTCTTCAGTTTCATTAAATCCGGCCATTTCGGTTTTAAGTTTTTCGGTGTCATTGGCAAAGTAGTTTGTAGTTTTCTTCCCATCAATAATTAGACAGGGCTGTATCCATTCGGTAATGGTGTTCCGCGATATGTCAAAAGAGCTATGTAAGGATCGTTTGTTTTTTTTAAGCATTCTTTTAATTGTTGAACAGCTCTTTCGGCGAGATCATTGCTCTGTGGATATTTTGGACTACTTGTAATATGCCTGAATCCGTAATTTGTCGCAAATTCTTTGAGTTTTGCGGATCTGTATTGCGGATCATTATCTGAAACTAATACTGCTGGTATATCGTGTCGCGCAAAGATTAATTTGAGATGATTGACAATTGCTTTTGAACCTGTGCCTTGCAATGTTGCTATTTCGATGTGTCGTGAAAAATAATCACCAAGAGATATGTTTAACCATTCAGTTCAAACAAGTCTGAAGCGACTCTTTGCCAAGGTCGATTTGGAAATTCATTTGGTATCATTGGTTCAGTTTGATCTCTTGAGTTTTCGATGCAATTTTGGCAAGACTTTACCAAGTGTTCTAGCTGAGTACTTAGTTCTTTCCACCAAACTGACGTTTTGGCGTGTTCTCGGCATTTACCTATGCCTTGGTGACCATCGTGAATTCTCTCAACGATTTCTTTTTGAAGTGATTCTGGTACGACCAGGCGTGTACCTTTCATTAAAAGACCATTCTGAATTGTAAATTCACTTCTATTTGCCCAGCATGATTGAAGTTTTCCGTAAATATCGGATTTCTCTGGCCACCCCTTTCCACAGAATTGTACAAGTTGTTTGCAAGTCGAATCATTTCGATATTCAGACTTATTTGTTCAAGTCGAGTATCTGATGCGGGCAAATTACTAACTACGAAATCAACATAGGCGTTAGTTTCAGTCTGATATTCTTTGTCACTCTCAGAGATGCTTTGGATAGAGCATCAGCAGTTAATAGATTTTTGCCAGCAACATGAACTATACAAAAGTTGAATCTCATCAAACGCATTCTAAAGCATTGAGTTCTAGGGGGTAAATCTCCCAAGACTTTTGTGTTCATTAGTGGTACTAATAGCTTATGGTCAGTTTCAAGTTTGAATTGTGACCCAATTAAATAGCTACTGAAGTGTTCACATGCCCAAGTGATTGCAAGGGCTTCTTTTTCTATTTAATCATAGCGTTGCTCATTTTCTGACATACCTCGCGATGCGAACGCCACAGGTCTCAGAGTGCTACTGTGTTTCTGCCGTAACACAGCACCTAGTCCAAATGAAGATGCATTTGCAGATACAACTATTTCTCTTTGGATCATAATGTGCTAAAGTTGGTGAAGATATCATTTCTTGCTTGATATCTCTAAAAGCTTGTTCTTGATCTGGACCCCAAGTCCACGAATTTTTACCGTTCAAAAGCTCGCGTAATGGTTTTGATTTTTCTGGCAAATTTGGACTAAATTTGCCAAGCTGATTTGCCATACCGAGAAATCGTATCTCTTTTACGCATTTCGGTGTTTCCATTTCAGTTATAGCTTTGACTTTTTCCGGATCAGGTCGGCAACCATTTTCGTCAACAACATGCCCAAGAAACCTAATGGATTGTCGCGAAAATTCACACTTTTCAGCGTTCAAAGTGACGCCGGCCTTTTGAATTGATTTCATGACCCCCCCCCCAAAAAAAAGAACATCGTCCATATGACAGAGTGTTCCGCCATGTCTCTCCAGAATTTCTGACATCCTTTTCTGAAAAACTTCAGGCGCGGAACTGATTCCGAATGGAAGGCGATTAAAATAAAATCTATCAAAAGGAGTAAAAAAAAAGTTGTAAGGCGGCGTGAATTTTCTGACAGGTTTATCTGCCAAAAGCCTGAGTTTGCATCAAGTTTGGTGAAAATCTTTGCACCTGTTAGTTTTGCAAGAGATTCTTCAACTGATGGTAGTGGGTTGTTCTCTCTTTTAACTGATTCGTTCAGTTTAGTTAGATCCACGCAAATTCTTACCGTACCGTTTGTTTTTGGAACGACAACCATTACCGCGCAATACTCAATGAGTTCATCTACTTTTGAAATAACACCCATTTTTTTCATTCTATCCAACTCCTCTTGAACTTTGTCCAGTAAAGAGATAGGAACCTTTCTTGGGGTAGATAAGGCATATGGTTTGGCATTTTTGTCCAGAGTTAAAGAACCATTTTGTTTTCCCTAGGCCTTTAAACAAATTTGGGAATTTCTCGCGATAATCCCTATCTAAATTTATGGGTTTATTGTGAATTTTGCTTGCATTTTGTGAATATTGATCTGAGGCATTTACTGAGGATATATTTACCTGTTCAATAATCTTGAGAGCCTGAATCGCGGGCCTGCCCAAGAGTGCCTGGTTCAGACCCTTTAAAACAAATATGTCTTGTACACTGAATGCATTGTTTGATTCCAGTCCACATGTAAATTTTCTCAGCACTTTAAGTTCAGAGTTTCCAGGTCCATACAGTTTTCGATCAGACTTTGATAGTTTTTGGTCTCCGAGTTTTCGTAAATCCCTCTCAAGAATTACAGTCACATCAGCTCCAGTATCAATCTTGAATAAAAGTGAAGCGTTGTTCAATCTCACACGCGTTATCCACGGCTGACCCTTCTTTGTGCTAATAGTCCCTCGAGAACTCCAGGTTCCGCTCTCGATTCTATGGTGCGAACTGCTGATTTTGACAGACAGCATTTTGTATAGTGTCCCCTTTTCTTACACTTGTGGCATTCTGCTTCTTTTCCTGGACATTGGTCCCAAGAATGATTAACTTTGTTTCCACATCTCGTGCATCTTTTTCTGCTGACATTATCCTGTTGAACTTTTGGGATTTTATGTTTCTGCTTCCGATATTTCAGTGAAGACGAGTTTACTGCATCCATTTCCCTCATTCGCTCTCCAGTTGCTCGTATAGTTGATTGTTGCTTTTTCACAGCCTCATTTTGTCGAGCTTCACTAACGGCAGACTCTAGAGTTAGATTTGCATCTAACTGCAATTTTTCCGACAGTTTTGAATCTCGCAGTCCAACTACAAGTCAATCTCTGATCATTTCATCATGTAGTGGCCCGAAATTACAATTATCTGCTAACACATAGATAGCTGTAACAAAACTGTCCACTGTTTCTCCCTCTTCCTGTTTTCTTTGATTAAATTTTGCCCTTTCAAAACTTACATTCCTCTTTGGAATGAAATATCGCACGAATCTATCTGTAACAGACTTTCATTTCTTTTGATCTTCTTCTGTCAGGTTGAACGAAGACAAAATGTCATCAGCCTCACTTCCCACGGAATAAATCAAGGTATTTACTTGAATTTCTTCCTCTTTTCACTAAGTCTAGACGCTTGATGAAAGCGTTCAAAGCGCTGAAACCACTTTTCCCAAGTTTCAGGTCTCGAAAGATCAAATTCATTTGGATTTGTAAATTGAAATGAAGCCATTTTCAACTCTGATAATTTCAATCCTGTATTTTTACCGCTGCCACCATGTAATGTTATTTGTTATTGAAGAATAACTGCAGAAGGCGTTCTATACTATTTATTAAATACAAGACATCAGTACAGGGGCTCGTATCGTTGCTTACAATTTACCTGTCATACATGTACTATATAATAACTACAAGGGAGGACACTTCTCTCCTTTCTCGCGCAACCTATTTAATAATAAACGCCGATATTTCAAGCTACATTTCGCGTAGCGTAATAAATTTTGTACCGCTGTTTAGCTCAGGCATTCAACTCTGTATGCATATCCGAAGTTTGGCTTACTGTTATAACTTTAAGGAATGCCAGACCATTTTCCCACGCTACTGCTCGACATGGCCATGATCGCGCTTAATATGCAAGAACAACGCGCTGAATGAAATACTCCCTTCTCATTGGCCAACTGAAAATAAGTTATAAACAAATGCAGGACGTCCCTTGTAGTTATTATATTGTACATGTATGACAGGTAAATTGTAAGCAATGATACGAGCCCTTGTGATCATCATTACTTTTGTTGACACCTCTTAGCCTCGTCCCAGCATGTCAGGCTGGTTAAGACTTTGAAGTGACACCCTGATTTTCAAATGTTTCCCTTGGTATGTGTTGTACCCTCCCAATTTGTGTAGTTATGTTTGTTATCTTGTCTAATTTTGCAGGGTTTCTCTTTTGATGCTCGTCTTGTTTTCAGTTTTTTTTATCCCTTTGGCTGAGGTTTCAGGTAGAGAACCTTCCCTATGCCTGTGCTTGCATTGGGCCTGGTTTCTACTTCTCCCTAACTTGAGCTTGGTCTGTAATCCTTTCCCACTAGATTATTAATGTTTATTACAGCTAGGAAGGGGAGTAATGACTGCCCTGAAAGTATTTTTGCCATGGAACTTAAACCCTAGTGAACATATAACATAAACCAGCTGTTGGTGTGTATCAGTTCCAATCCAGTGTGGAATATCTAATTACTTTTACAGTCAAGTGATATTTCAAAGCTAAGTAGATTAAGGCTTACACTATAGTACTATTCATATATCAACTTTAAGACTGGGACTCCCTATAAACGGAATAAGAATTCCTAATTATTTCGATGCCATCGAGGAAGGTCACCTATCACAGAAATATGATTGGCTTGTTGCCCGTGGAAATTATATGGGACAGTGATTGACACTTGAAACTTTACATCTAGCTGATCAACTTTTAGTCTAAATTGACTGTATGGGTTGGATACTTTGTACAAGACTTGGTAGACAAGAAAGCAAGCAACAGATGGTGTGTTTTTCACATATTATTCGATATGGATAGTCAAGCGTCACCTACTTGACCAATCTCAGCTCGAGTGTTAAACTGATTATTCTTTCTAGTTAGTAATTCGGTATTTAAGTGCTGGACTGCCTACTACAAACTATAACAGCAGTTCCGGTCAGATTTATTTATGTTTGGACTATCGTTTAAAAAAGGAATTTTATGGAATCAGTTTTACAGATGTAGGATGCTGGACTAGACAGCGCATATAATAGTAGAAAACCTTGAATGCTACAGGGTCTAGTTGAGTATTCGATGTATGTTTTGAAATTCCCGATAACTATACTGAAGGTCTTGGTCTTCAAGGCAATTACAACAACAAAATTCTTTGGACATTAAAGAGACATTAAACGCATTTGTTGATGTCAAGAGAGTGACCGAAATGAAAATATTCTGATTCTTAGACTATTTAAACTAAGACTGTACAAACCAAAAATGAAAATGTCTGTCCCGAGGGCGGTGGATGCTGGTTTGTTTAAGGGCATAATAATCTTATTCGGTAATGGCATCGCACCTTAAAACTATGCAAAATAGAAACAACGGACAAAGTCGCGTTGTTTTTTTTTTACCTTCTCTAATGCATGGAAAGGACATCTACTAAAGTATGGTACTGATATATAATTATACAATAAATACTGAAAGAATAGCCTTGCAATTAATGTATCTCAACCACTATCTTTATAAGAACTCTGAATATTTAATCTGTTGCATCGTCTACATGCCAATGACTGTCCATGTTCACATACCTACATACATTTCGATCTGTGTCAGGGTTGCACACAGAGGGCTCATTTACGGATAAATGAAAGTAGCGTGAAATTGGCTCAAAGGAGGTACGTGGAATACGATTATAATATTACAAGATTAAACGTGGTCCGTCACAATCTTCCGGTTTAACCAGGAGGTGTCAATGAGGATGCAGGATAAATGACAATAAGGCTTCATTTAAATGCTAAAAAACAAAAAAAAATATTAAATTTTGGTTTACATTGCAACACCTGGTAAGTTAAGGCACCCGCCAGATCTTTGCTGCCTATCAACTCTTTGGAAATCTCTGCAATTAGTGGATGTCATGTATTTGATCAGACATTGATACAAACAGTGTTGCAGATAGCCTCAGACGATAATGATCATAGTGGTAGGACTTATGCAAACGATGATAATGATGATGATAAAGAAAATAATATAAATCAATAACTTTTAGAAGAAATTCTCAATGTACTTCTGAAATTGCTAGGCTTGCTTGAACTGCTATTTCCAAATCGCTTTTATTGTAATCAGATTGAGTAATATCTCCATTCCTGTTTCTAACGGAGAAAGATATTTTAAATAAAACAAGTCTGAAACAGTCTGTTGTCATGGTCTGCTACTTACATCTTTTGATATGTCACAATAATTAAAACTCAGTTGTCATAACTTGACAAGGCATTATACCAGATTGAATACAGTCATATAGACATGAAATATTTCGTGAAAACCTATTTATTTTGTTTATGAAATATTTATTAGTTATTCTTTTTAAATATGAAGCTCTCACCATCAATTATCTGAGCACTCGGATAATGGATCCAACTTATTATAAATAACATTACATTAAAACTATACACACGTACACTACCTACCTACCTACCTACACACGCACTCACACACACACATACATGCATGCTTGCATGCATACATGCATACAAACATACAATGCTACCATATTAGACTGGCGCTACGCCGTGACCATAATTTTCCACGTTCAGGACTTTTTGGCACATCTTCCATATCCAGAATTTGCTTTAGTTGTGATTTTCTGTGACTGACTCTTGCTATTTTTTCCCTAATAGAATACAACGCGTGTTGTTTCCCTGGCTTAAACTGTGACAGAAGACCAATCAAGCTTATCCGCGACAAACCTAGAGCTCATACAACTCTGAGTTTGAGTTCCAGACTGAGTGTTTACTCACGGGCAATCAAAAGCGACGTTACTATTATACTGATCAAGTCTTTACATGTTTCCTTCATATTTCTACAATTTCTTTCACAAAAACTCGAAATATATTCAATATAAGGTTCAGATACACCAAAACTATCTATGTTGGGCTCTAGCTCGGACACAACCGATCCATAAATCAGCATATGTTTTATGTTACATTATCTGGAAATAGATGCAATGGGATGAAATAACTGCGAGTTTGAGTGAAAATATGCTATTCGCAGTCCACCGAATCACACACATTTGCTTTGTCATCCTACACAAAACTCAGTTAATGTCTTTTCCGTTTAAGACTGCTTTCTATTGAATGCAAGTAACATTTTTCACTACTTAGATTATTAACTCCAGGAAAAATCAAAGAAAACATATATATATATATATATATATATATATAGAGAGAGAGAGAGAGAGAGAGAGAGAGAGAATGTACGCTGTATCAATGATATACCACGAAATATATAAATTTTTCATTAAAAGGAAACGAGGCTTGCCGAGTTTCCTTTAATGAAAGATTTATACAACTGGTGGTATATCATTGATGCATCGTACATACTATACATATATTTTATTTATATCACATACAAATACATATATTTTCCACTGAACGGAGTTAGATTGACGAGAAGCAACTGTGTATTGTCTGGGTGAATCAACTCACATCCATGCCGTGTGTGTCCGTTACAAAATGTAGTTCTTTGTGTTTATTCACAATCACCTTTTCATATTGATAAGTTGATTGTTTTCATTTTTTAGTTTCCATTTTTATTCACATTGATTAAATCAATATAAATTACACTTATGATTTATACATGAAAGATGTTTTTAATGAAGAAAGTAGAGCACTAGGCCTACAGACGCATAGATTCTTGAATACTGAGCGCTCAACAGTGCATTGACGTACAGGCGCAAGGAACTTAGCGTGAAATATAATCTAAGCGAAAACGACTAACCAACAAGAGGTAATTTAAATATTTAAATATATTTAAAGTTCATCTAAGTTATTATTTTGCTTTAATTAACATTACTACCGACCATAAAAGTTTGTTGTTTCTCTCTCTCTCTCTCTCTCTCTCTCTCTCTCTCTCTCTCTCTCTCTCTCTCTCTCTCTCTCTCTCTCTCTGGTCGGTTTGACTTAACATTTACCTTCATTCTTCATAGGTCCTGAGACGTTGTGATTATTACACAAGCGAAAATCCGCTATTCTCGTCTTTTAATGGATTTTCGCCCTTATCTTGATACGATGGTCAACAGAGAGAGGGGGCGGCCTTTCCTTACTGTTTCGACCGGCAATTGCAATTTTGTATTATTGATTATATAAACACTTTAAATGGGTCCGACGGGAAGTGTAACATACCTTATGAAGAACGATACTGTAGGTTACTTGGTGCATTTTCAGTTTCAATGTTTTTTATCCAGCCCAATTTATTTTTCTCTCTCACTCCAGATTTCAGCATATTTTGTTCCTTGGGCATGAGAGGGGAGGGGAAAAACGGAAAAAGAAGGGATTGAGATTAAATTGTGTACCATGTTAAATTCATTTAGAACACGGGGATTATTATTATTATTATCGTTATTTTCATATGCCACTAATGATCAATGAGTGGAAATTCATCATGGATGTATAGGAATAGACCCAACAACACACAGTTCCAAGAATGTTTATGTATGCGTATTATTGCGCCATGGGCGGATCACAATTTAATATACCAATAGTATTAATATATCGAATTGCTTTATACCAACACCTTAAAAGCCATTTTATTTTTAATGTATGTGGTCTATCTATCTATCTATCTATCTATCTATATATATATATATATATATATATATATATATATATACACACACACACACACACACACACACACACTTTGTGGAGGTGCCGAATAGTTTTTCTTAGATCACCTATTTCATTATCAGTTGATATATTTGAAACGAAGCTTTGAAAAATATTACTGTCTAACGTTTCTATCATGCTAGAGATTCACGTATCTCCTGCGTAAGCAGAAGTTACTGGCATCATTTTCCACAAGTGTTTAGGGCGTTGTGCAAAAGTTCATACAAGCCACATTTCTCCTACATAAATGACCGTATTCAACTAAAATGTTGGAACTAAACTACATTTGATACCCTGCTGTACGTAAGCTGAATCTGGTGGTAACATTGTTAAAAATGTTTAGATTTATGTGAAAGTTACATATCTTCTAAATTTGTTGTAATCAACTGAAACACTAGGATAATAATGTACCTCAAAAATAAGTATCCAAATATAATGGGTGTTCCCGCCTTATCTATAAGATAAGC
>JAECUM010054578.1:0-18472 GCA_016617855.1 Megalonaias nervosa
AAACATTACGTTTATATTTTTTCTCAAAATATGCATTGACTGAGAAAATGCGGTCGAATAATGGAGTAGTATCGATAATCCATTTCAAATTATTTTTAGGACATGAAAACCATATGCGATGCAGTTAGATGAAGGGGAGCAATTCTACATTGGCAAGGGTAAGAGTTTGCCTGAAAAAAGATAACAGTGAATATTTGGAACAGAGAATCCGTTGTTGATAGATTTAATATAACTCTGAAAGCCAGAAAACATTTTGGAGACGAAACGAACTAAAGGCAAAAGTGTGTCATAGTCAAATAAAAAGGATATGATTCTATTAACAGCTCGGTTGGGAATCAATTGAAAACATTGACTCGCTAAACGAAATGGTAGACTTACAATTCTTCACTAAAAACATCAAGGAAACCCCCCAAAATGAAAACAAACCACTTATACACACTTCTTCATTGAGAACAAGGAAAACAATTTTTTATATTTTTATGGAATAAATGATGTCTCAATAATAGTGTTATCTCAAATAAATAAATGAACTCGCCAAGTAAAGATACGTTACATGATTCATTTACATCATTACAATATCAGTAAAAATTGTACTAACACCAAATATTATGTACACAAATAGATAAATCAACATACATGATGTCTGAAGAAAGCAGGTGATCATGATCGTTCATATTGCATTTATCCAAATAAATGTCACTTAATTATCCATTTCATTTCTTGCTACGATGCAAATCTGTTCATCAATATGTTGGTGGAAAAATTGCTACGATCAAGAAATGAAAATAATGCTGTATTATTTTAAAAGTATCTAGAACGGATTTAATAGTTGACAACTTTAAGAAATAAAGCAATGCCTAGATACATTCCCGTTCCTGAAACAATCAACGCCTTGCAAATTGTCTTAATAATGACAAATTGTCTAAGACAAAGCAAAATCTCGATGATGGCAAATTCTCTAAAAGCAAAACAAATTTATTTTGAAAATGTGGGACCCACATTTTTGAAAAAAGACATTTACCCGTACAATCATAAACACTCCAGCATACAAAAAACTTATTTTCATATTTCAGAAATTTTATTCCAGCCTCTTAGAATAAGGGATAGCAAATGAGGATTTCAAATATGTACAAGATACAATGAACCATTTCAAATGAAAGATTCTTGGTGACTTACATGACTACTACATCAAGAAAGGTTATTTAATTCTTTTGGCATTCTTGAAGAGTTTGGTAATGTCTGCATGAATAACTACAAACTAGATCATGCACACTATTACACTGCATCTGGAACTGGTCATTATGAAATAAATATCGCAGAGTTATAATTACTTACCGAGTATGGTAGACTAAGACGACGAAAAATTACTGCATATAACTTAGATACGCCAAAACGACCATTATTACTACACAAATGATGAGGGTAAGATTTAACCTTGTAAAACGATGCGTAAAGCTTGTATTGTGTACCTAGATTCTAACACCTAGCACTACTGAGAAATATCTACAAACATGCTCGTCAAGAACTTTAGAATGGCAACCAAGATATTTATGAAAGATATCAACGACAGCCCAATGTCTTGGAAACATTTTAAAGTATTGGATGATATTTTAGAAGTAGATTATGCTATTTAAATGTCTACATATATATGCCTGATGGAAAAATGAATTGATACGAATATCATTCGTCACCATTACAAGACATTTACAGAGGAGAAAATGAATACAAAATCGTTCGCACGTAAATTATTATGAACGTTAAAAAACAAAGACAAATATGTAATTCATGATCGTAATTTAATTTTTACATTCATTTAGGTTTGAAACTGACATAGGTCCGTATTTATGTTACTGGACCAAGAACCTTGGTTAAGGTCTTATATTGAATTCCATACCACTCAGAGACTAAAAAGTAATCAACGAATTTTACCATGTCATCTTTAAACTCTTTAAACATTCTGTTTTTGGTAAACAGATGGGCAATTTCCGTAAGAGAACTGGAATGAAACAATGTGTTGATGGAAATAAATCTTTCACATATCCAAGAAGGATTTATCATTTCAACGAGAATGATTACATATAAAGATTTGGTGTTAGACATTTTGAATAATAATAAAATCAAATTAACCATACCCAGTTAAATGAGTTTTATAGTTGCAAAGTGGTTGATGTATGAATGCTATTACAATAACGATAACGAATACAGTGATAAAATTAGGTTATTAATAATAAAAATATTTATCAGCTCTTGTAGAGATAGAAAACATTTACAATGACATAAAGGATAACAGCAAGTTTAATTACGCAAATGTTGAAAGGAAAGATAATATATTTGGTGTTCCTCAAATGAATAGGAAAGTTCCAGGCCTTTTCAAGGATGGCTTTCTTTTCAAACATCACTGTTGTAGCTTGAGAAGCTTTCGAACTAACCATCACAAGAAAAGGTACGCAAGAATATAAAGAAATGTAATAAAAAATATAATTTAAAATTTGAACTGTATCAAAATTGTCTTTGCGAAGAAACAAATTTTGTTATCAACTGACAGCGTATTATTGTTAGCAAATTATTTTGTTATTTAAGGTAGCAATTCTCGTAATAAAAGCATTCAATTGTTTCTTAATCTCTTGATCAATTCTTTTTCTGTACAATTCTTTTCAAAATAAGATATTTTATTTCCTTGTTTGTTCTTGCTTTGTTTTTATAACCTTCAAATTATTATTAATGTAGCTGTATCACTTCATTTTTAATTGATTACATACATTCATGATACAATTATTATTGAAGTTTATGGCATTGTTGATTGATTGACATAGCGTTACATCTGTTTTCTGCTTTCTCTATGGACTGAAAACTAGCTCAGTAATACTTATTGAAAACAGCTCTCTCATTTATTTTAACGTGGAAAACATACTACAGGCATACCGTGAGAATTTATTACTTTTTCGTTTTTATCTTCACCGCTGATTACTGAGACGTACTTTGTTTGAAAAGCCTTTGTGCCTTCTTTGATGTCGTTTGGCACGCCATGTGCTCATCTTGGGTTGCACTGAAGGCGAGATAATTGATATTGACTATGAACGTCAGCTAATTTTAAGATTTTAGGAATTATATTGGAACATCAAAGACGTAAACTTTGAGCAGAATACAACAATACGTCATTTTTTTATATTGTGTAAGTAACCTTCCTACCATTGACGTTAACCGAGTCTCACAGGCGTGTGCCTTTGAAAAAGTGAACTTCCTGGCAGAGCATGGAATTCCGAATGCTATAAATCACATTTGCTGGCGCTACGTGTTTGTCTTGATGCTCGACCATGTCATAACTATAGTATGGGAGAAAAGTCGCGTAATCAGCTTTACCGGCCATGTGAATCTGTTCGTGGGTGTTATTGCGCGCGCAGGGAAAGACTCGCCAACTCTCTGTAGATACATCTGACGAAGTTCGCGTCGTTGAGGAAACAGGCAGAGACGTCAATGAAGTATTAGCCAAGATTGAAGTGATTGCAGTTTCTGATCTAGCTAAAGTGAAACAATAATACAAACATTTCTCAAGTTGACAATGATTTCCTTATATATATATATATATATATATATATATATATATATATATATATATATATATATATATATAACGATTTACGCTCGCGTAAGGACATTTATGGGAGGTGTGTGGTTGGGTCTACAATTTCCCGCCAATTTCGTCGGGTAACACGCTGTCAAGGGCCAATATATTTAAAGTTTTAAATCACGCGTTCAACCCAGCCAATTGCAATGCTTTCGCACCGGCTGTGCACGGAGGGATTCTCTCTGCTAACGACTTTGGCGTGAGTTGAGCAAATTTCCTTCTGGGGTGCCGACGTGTTTTCTTTTTCTGTAGAATTTTTTTCTTTGTTGTTATCGGTTCACGCTGTTAGATCTTCCTCGTTCCCTGAAATTTTGACCCAGATGAATCGTCCTGAAAGTTAAGTAATTACTTACATTATCTTGTTTCCATTCCATCAATTCTGCTAACCTTTCTTTTGGTATACATTTCATCACACTCGCACTGGGTCATTCCATCTGTAAAAGATTGCGGCGTCATTTTGAAATCAGAAATAGACGATCGTTTGCGCCCCGATTTCAATATTCGGCGCTATTCTAGAATTTATATGCATGGGGGCAGGATAGTCGACAAAATTATCAGTTTCGGTCTCTCTGTCGTACGCAAAATTAAACCAGAGAACCATTAAGCTATATGTAGATATACTTCCCTTCGTCTATTGCATAAATTCATTTCATCAACATATGTGCCTAAAAGTGCTTTGTCAGTCTTTTGTCCATGTTACACTGTTAAAATACATTCGAGCTACTGGACTTTGTGTTTACCAGTTGGTTCCGTACCGCTGGTTTTTATGATTACCAGTTGATTCCGTATCACTGGATTGTGTGTTTACCAGTTGGTTCCGCACCACTACATTTTATAATTACCAGTTGATTCCGTATCACTGGCCTGTGTGTTTACCAGTTGGTTCCGTACCACTGGATTTTATATTACTAGTTGATTCCGTATCACTGGCATGTTTGTTTACCAATTGGCTCCGCACCACTGGATTTTATGATTATTAGTTGATTCCGTATTACTGGCCTGTGCATTTACCAGTTGGTTCCGTACATTTTACGTTTGCATCGAGTTTCATGCTTGGCGTACTTGGGTTCTGCACCTCACTACTTGACACTTGATTAGTCATTTATGCTTTCTGCTTCCATCACTTCGCTCCATGTCAATGGGCTATGTGTTGCCCAAATCATTTAGGCCCCTGGACCTGTTGTAATTGTCAGTTGGTACTGGTTTTATGCTGAATTCCGAACCTCAAAACAATGACCCATAATTTTCATAATGGTCAAATTTTGTTTCTATTTTCATTTTCTTCCTATTACCGAGCTCATGCCTCATCTCACTACAGTGAACAGTGATGTTCATAATATCGCAATAAGGGTTATGCATTTGCAACGATTGCTACGTAGTAATACACTGACATTGATGTAATTATTAACTTTTTATGGCATTCCTTACAGAAAATGCCCCCTACAAAGAAAGCTGCGGCGGAGTCTCCAATGGCAGTTAAGACAGCTATACCATCAAGGTCCAAAATCCAAGAGGCGGTGAAGAGGCCCAGAAAGAAGGCACCATTGTCAACACCAACTGCCGCCAACATTCAACCTGGAACATCCAGCGAAGGGGCTTGGATAGACCCTCATCTTCTTAATATTATAACTCAAGAGATCTCCGACAGGCTCACCACCCAAGTGACACAGGAGATCCATAATAAATTTGATCAGCTGGTAGCTATGCTCAGTCCGTCCACGGAAAATTGTCCACAAACAGGGTTTCAACTTGGACCCTCCGTAACAACAGACAACACACCAGCAGCATCCATGGCCTCCCCCGCCATTGTGGAAACCACGGCTTCAGTTACAGGTACAGTTCTGGATACAGGTAACGTTGTCCAAATCGTTTGTGCCCCCGGGGGGCTTTCACAATCACAGTTTGTAAGCTTGTCGGTCACACCATCCACTCTAATCGTTGATAAAGTTAAGGCAAACATATGGACGGGCTCACACATTGATTTTTCTACCCTCCTGAATAACTCGCAAGATGCGGGTTTCAAATTTCAGTTAAATACGTACAGTACTGGTCCTGAACTTAGCATTGTCCCAAAAATTAGGAACGTCCAACTCACAATAGGACAGTGGATTCTCGCTTGGAGCAGGTTCACTAGTGTCCTATGTGAAACATGTCCCCTGGTTAGTACCTCTCTTCACCAACACATGAAAACTGTCCTTAAACTTGAGAGACGTGTTGATTGGAGGTACTATGATGAAAACCTTAGACAATTGGTTGCAAAGGGGAAAGCTAAATGGATTAAAACGCATATAAACCTCTACATGAAGGCTGTGCTAGAGTCGGGTCATAACAACTACACACAAAACTATCTCTCACAAATTACAAACTTAAATTATCCGAAGGGTGTTTGTTTTAGTTACCACAAAAGCGGTCGCTGTTCATCGGGATTTTCATGCAATTTTCAGCACAAGTTCTTCAATTGATTAGGGGGACACTCATTCATTCGCTGTCCCAAACCAATTTCTCTGCCCTTTAAGGTGCTTCTACTAGATAAATGTAATAAACTCATACATTTATATCTGGGTCGAAATAAAATTACTCTCAAGGTGTTGCAATCAATCATAGGTACAATTAACTTTGCTTGCGCAGTGGTTTTGCCAGGACGAGCTTTTCTTCGGCCACTCATCAACTTGACAATTGGCATCTCAAATACGCATCACCACATTAGACTAACAAAAGAGGTAAAAAGAGATTTAAGGGCCTGGCAAAACTTTTTAACTGGTTTTAACGGTAGATCTTTATTCTTACCTGACATTTGGATGACTTCCGACACGTTGGACTTGTACACAGATACTTCTGCCTCAGCTGGATACGGTGCGATCCTGGGCACACACTATTTTTATGGCATTTGGGATCAGATATGGGCATATCAAAATATAACGCTCCTAGAATCCTACCCCATCGTTCTGGCAGCTGAGATCTGGGGAGAACACTTATCCAATAAAATGTATCTATTTCCACACTGACAATCAAGCCTTAGTTGAAATCATAAACAAGCAATCCTCTAAGCAATACTCTCTTGTCTTAAATTAAATATCTTGTTCAGGGTAAAACATATACCTGGTATACGTAACAGACTCGCCGTTGCCCTTTCTCGCCAACAGATTTCGAGTTTCCACGCCATGGCTCCCTATGCGGTCTCGTACCCTCATCGCATTCCGCTTCATCCAACCTTACCCAGCTAGAGAATACGCTTGACCATTGGCTTAAAAACATCCTACACCCAGCTACACATACCTCATATAAACGGGCGTGGACGCTACATAAAGAGTTCACATCGGACACCTTGACTGAGTTGTCTCGCCCAGTTTCAATAACCAATTTGGCCCTTTTCATAGCGCACTTAATCAACAAGAAATATGCGGAATGTCCGATATCCATGTTTGTTTCTGCAGTTCGATATGTGCACAAACTTAACGGCTTCACAGACCCTTCTTACCCATTCCTTATTCAAAGACTCATTCAAACCATTCACAAAAGTAAATCTCATGATGTTCGTTTGACAATTGACAAAATTACGCTGGATAGACTTACAGTTTATATGATGCATGCCATCTCAGACCATTTCAGACGGTACGTCCATGTATTCGGCCATGTTTACATTGGCTTTCCATGCCTTTCTCAGAATAGGAGAGATTACAGTGCAAACCAATGAACATCAGAATGACAATCTGATACAAATATCTCAAGTCACTTTCTTCCACAAGCGTCTTACAATCACTTTTCGACATTTCAAACACGTCTCGGGACAACCATATATCTTACATGTTGCTGCTCAACAAAATCCTGCGACATGTCCGATAGCTCATTTACAAGCATATCTAACCCTCAGGGATAATGCTCTAGGACCGCTTTTTATGAACCAAAATGGGCAACCAGTTTCCAGAGTAGAATTTAGTACAGAACTTAGAAGAGTGCTTTACTTTTGTGGATTTAACTAGAACCATCTTAGGTCCCATAGTTTCAGAATTGAGCCCGCCACTGAGGCGGTCAGACAAGGTTTCATTGACAACCAAATAAAGGAATTAAGCCGCTGGAGATCAGATGCATTTAAGAAATACATAACGGGTCGCAGCTTCGTAACACTTCAATCACTTTTTCTATGATCGCCATTCCGCCGTGTGTGCTACTTTCTCTTTCAGGTCTCTTGGGTTTCACAGACCTAGACTCCTGGGCATCGACCGTGCTTTGCTGAGATATCATTCACTCGACCCGGACTAATCTGTGTCTACCTGCTTATTCGACCGCCAGGAGCGTACGAGGGTACTCTAACAGTTCCGAAAGACAAACAGCGCATTCAGGAAGTGAGCGCATACGTTTTAAAGTTTCTTCCCAATCCTCCATACATGCAGGATATATTCTAACTACCGTGGAGTATGAGGGTGCTCTATTGCCCCAGCACTACAGAATTCATCGGTTTAATTTTGATCAACACTGATATTTTCTTTTCTTTGATGCTGGTCATTTTTGTTCTTTGCCCCTCTCGCCTTTTTGTGGCTGCCAGAAAAAAAAGCAAGCTCTATTTGCTGTATTCCTGTTTATGGCGGTTGCAGCCTGAAAAAATTTCTGTATTATACGGTATGTCTCATTGTTCAATTTCTTAGCACGTTTACTCTATAGACTTTATCCAAATAGTTATGTTATGCTGTAAATACACAACAAAGTTTTGGTTGACTAATATCATTTATGTTCAATACAGAGTCACGAAAGTGGCCAGCATCAAACACAACGTTTGTCTTTGTTTTTATTATGTACCCATATACTCTGACTTTGTAACATTTGCACGACTGACCTAGGAAATTCTGTTTTTTCACTCTCTATCTTCCTTTCGACTCTATCGATGTCGGAAAGAGTAGGCTGGTGTATGCACATTTAATTTTACAATCTCATCCAACAAGTTAATAATATAGAACCCTGTGTTTTCGTTCACTTTCATTCTGCCAACAACTTGCACCCCTCTTCTACAGTATAAGAACACATCACACACACACACACACACACACACACACACACACACATATATATATATATATATATATATATATATATATATATATATATATATATATATATATGGCAA
Organism: Megalonaias nervosa; assembly: GCA_016617855.1. NCBI lineage: Eukaryota > Metazoa > Mollusca > Bivalvia > Unionida > Unionidae > Megalonaias > Megalonaias nervosa. The sequence goes on from JAECUM010054578.1 coordinate 8,745, forward strand.
TGTATGTATGTGTCTGTGTATATATGTATGTATGTATGTGTCAACTATAGAATATTATTGACAAAATAATTTACACACTATTTTATTCCATTATTTTCACACTTGAAAATATATCGCTATATGTTCACATTTCAAAATTCAATTTTTCTTACTATAACATGTGTGCAGCAGTGAAAACTAGCACAGAACAAATAAAACAGGACAAATAAATAGAACCTGCATTACATTTTAGACACGGACATTAATTCTTGTTGAGGAAAACTGTCTCGTCACCGTTAGCGTCTCTATGAAGATATTTTCCTTCTTTTCATGACCACATTGATAACCCCGCTGCTGCTAATCGGACTTCCTTTATGGTCAGATATGATCTAAATCTATAGAACATTTTTAAATGTAATTTATTGTAACTGATTACGTCATCCCAGTACAAACACGCTCTTAAGTCCCAGACTTTTAATGCTTAACCTATGAACGTAAGGTGAATTCACGATAAGATCGTAATGTATTGTGCTATAGAATGAGTAATCTCATTAGCTTTGATTATGGAACAATTTTATATGGAACGAAAAGACAGTCTTCTTTTCCTGCGTAAATGTGGGATGTATTGTATTTAGTGGTTCCAACAACTATATGCCATAATCGTCGCCTTCGCTATTCCTAAAATTATGGTTTATTGTACCATCGGATGAAATATTTCCAGTATCAATTCTGGAAAAGAAAACATGACTCATTTTTTCATTCTCCATCTCCCCTATTGTAGATTAAATCTAACCGGAAAGGGAATGTAAGTATGTATGTATGTTTGTATGCATGCATGTATGTATGTATGTATGTATATATGTATGTATGTATGTATGTATGTATGTATGTATAGTAGTATACTAAGAAGCTGACCCTAAACCAAAAGCGGATTCTGGGCCAGAACTCCAAAATAAATATTAGGACCTGCTAGATTAACTTTTTTGGTGATAAAATATTTTTTTATATTTGAGTATAGACCAGAGCTCCAACTCCCCTAGTAAAAAAAAAAATATTTGTGTACCTTATGAATTAGGCATTTTTGTTTTGGGGGAGTTATATCTCTGATCCAGGACCCGTCAATATATTTACTACTTTTTATTGTTATTTGGAAAGTTTAGACAAAATTTCGTATTGAACAATGAAATATTATATAATATGTATCATTATAATCCAATGAGACATGTTGGGTTTGATCTAACAAACAGATTTTGTAAGAGATTTGATTCAATAAAATCAGCCTCATGCTATACTGGCATAAAACCTAAAATAATAAGTGACTGTATTAAAAAAGTTGGTTACTATATATCACCAAAATATGGGTCAGTATGGTTATTCGCAACTGAAAATGATATGAGAATAGTAGGTTGGTCAGATGATTTGATGACATTTATTGACAATATGGTTGATATTTTATTTGATAATGATATTACTAAAGCTATACAAAAATAAACAACAGCGATGACATTCGGTCTATCATTCCACTGGGGTCCCTTCTGCCGGTAAAGTCTTTACCAATAAGGTCCTAAGAGTCCTTTTTCATTTCTTTTTTTAAATTTGGTAAAGGCCTATCTTATGGCCCACAGGCACTCTTCATTGGTTAAGACCTGTCTTATGGTCCACAGGCACCTTATTGAGACTTTTTTGTCCTGCGAACATTCTTTCGGAATGTCCCTATGTGGGTACCCTTCAGTGAGGTCACAAGGTCACGAGCTCACATCACCCTGCTGTTTATTTTTGGATAATACAAACATATAGGAGGGCACAAACATAAACGGGGGATTTACCTACGTCCAACAGATTTTGTACACTCTCCCCATGATAACCCCGAGGAGAGTGCAAAAGTACACCCACCACGTGGTTACATGGTGGGAGAGTGTATTATGTTTTCTGTTGGGCTTCGTACCCCCAGTTATCTTAGAAAAATTGGTAATCCAGAACGTACCCACCGACATCTGCCTGTTACGAGAATCGAACCACAGACCTTCAGTACGAGAATCCAACGTTCCTGCACTGAGCTATGAAATCCGGTTACATATATATATTCGAGAAATTACTATATACTTACCAGTTACTTGATTGTGAATGGCATTTCATTTTCTGATTTTGAATAGCATTTCATTTTTCTGATTTTGAAAAAAACATTATTATAAATTGAATCGCGAAATCTAAACTACATTACTGTCTATTTGTACAGAAAAACGACGTTCGTATATGAAGTAGCATTTATTCTGTTATTCCAACATTAATCAGCGGCTGTGTACGACTCTGCAGTATGAACAAATCAATAAGTGGGTTTTACCAAAGCCGTGAAGATTCAGAGCACCAAGTGGAAATCAATACAGAACACTGTTTAAGTACGGCCTTAGATTCTTTCATTGAAACAGACAGACAGACAAAACAAACTCACTAATACGTCTGGAAATCACTTGACAGATGTAATATTACGCAGTCGAAAATCATTCCAGTACGAAACATACAGCTCTACCTTACAGACAAATGTCAGATAATTCAAATACGATTTTGAACTAGCTGTAACGGTATTATCTCCCTTTCAAACACAAGACAGACGTTTCTAAATCATCAGTTCTAAAATGACCTAACGCAAGTGTGTTTATACCATCTTTACAATATCTTTCATCATTGAAATTACTTAGTCCACGTTTAATAATCGTATCTGTCTAGAGCTTGTGAAGATTGGTTCTGATTACATTTGTCTTAATAAAACTGACATTATTGTTTAGTGCTGACTTATAATCGTTAAATTTCATACATTTTTTTACGCATACACGAGGAATACCTTTCGCTTTTTTTGTCAGTTTATTATCGTCGAGAATTACGGCGTACATTTTACTTCGAAGTCCAACAAACTCTCTCAACGGCACAAACATAAATTCATCCTTAAATTTACCAATAACTTTTTTATTCGTATTATCATGGAATCCACTACTAGTCGGATAATCTGATAAATCAAATAGGTCACGGTGTTTATAAATATCCTCATAGACATCTTCACATTTTATATTATAAACTAGCGAATCTGTATCAGTAAATAACAACTCCGAATCTGGCCATTTTTTGGGGTAAAATTATAATGAAAGTCGTACATTAGCCACTTTGATATATCAAGTACAGCTGCGCCAACATATACTGGTTTATTTAACTTTAAATTTGTCTTTCGTAGTTGTATTGCAAAAAGATTTTCATTAAATATTTTCATGCTGACAAAACCGTCATCGTTAACAAATTTATTTCTGCGATTTATATCATTTACAATTTCAAGATTTACTCGCTTTCTAATGTTCTCCATTGTCTTTCCAAAAACTGAGTTATTCATTAACTTAAAAAGTTTTTCTCAAAGTCGGTCTTAGCCACAACACGACGTTTGGTATTTAAGTCAATATAATTTGACATCCACCTCGACTGATTAAATTTTAGCACACGATGGACTTTTCTCAGAATTAGTCCAGCATCTACTGCTTGTTTTAAATTTTTGTAATGTATCACGTAATTTCTTTAGTTTAATAAATTTGGAACTAACGTATTAACAATGGAGTTTTTTGCTGTTCTCATGGCTCGTTGTTCAGGTGATAGTAAACTGTAATCTGTCATCATAGATTGTGCACAAAATGGGTAGTCGTTATGTAGATGGTGTAACGAACTAGGATATTCTAGATCAACTTGAACAAAATAACTGACATCGGAAAAATCTTTTTCAGTTTCTCTAAGAAATTGATCTGGGGGTATCCAATGAAATCCACCGCACGGCATTGGCTCTGACATTGCATACCCGTACAAATTCACACAATCTAGATAAATAATATGATTGGATAGGAGATTTTTATCATAATTTTTTAGATATTTATTATTAGCTACTGCATATTTTTTTGTTATAACACTAATTTCGCCTCTGATACCTTTTTCAATAAAATTAAACATATCGACGTCTGTTAAGAGATCTAATTCTATTTTGCTTGTTTTTAGTAGAGCGTCCCACGACAGCCTGGGAGCAGAATAATACCAGCAGGGATCTAGTCCGTAATTGTTGTAGCTTACTCGACGAAAACTTTCAAAAACATCTGCTAGTAATAAAACATCTGTTTTCAAATATATATCATGATAATCAACAAATGTTTTACAACTAAATTTATTCCAAATATCTTGTGCATATTTGTATTCATCGTCTGACACATCTTCACCTTTTAACTGAGAGTAAAATTTGTCTTTGCCAGACAGAGAAGTTTCATCAAATCTGCTCCAGCCGTCGAGATCCTCATACGGAAAGATACTTTTTTTGTCAGATCGACATAGTTTTCACCAAAGCAACTTTGCAGATTATTAAAAGTGCTACAACCTTTTGCAAGCTCATCTAGCGGAGCTGCCGTAAATTGCAGACTGTCAATAAAACGTAATTTTCCGAGAGTAACTAACATATACTTTTCAAAATTATTTGGAATACATTTTATTTTATCATTTAGTTTTAATTTAGATTTAATTTCCTCGTTGTCAAAAGCTTCTACAATGATATGACTATCATAGCCGCGAAAGTTATGTAAAACAACAGGTATAAACTTTGGTGCATGAAATTTTAAATTGCAATTATTATGAGCTGCCCCACGATACTGACCGGTCAGATGACAGTGATCGCGCACTTTATCACGGACTCCGTTGTAGTCTACCAATAACTTTTCGCAAATATGACAATTAACCGCTTCGTTCAATTCAAGTTGTTGTTTAGACGTTATTTTCATTGGAGCTGTCTTAAATAATTTGTTAGAAATTTTATTAACATCATCTATCAGATTTTTTAGTCACCATACCGCCGGACTTTCAGATTCACAATCTTTACATCGATATAACTTAATCGGAAATGAAAACTTATCGTCGACGGAACAAACTACTTTATAAGCTATTCCGCAAGGAACATGTTGCTGTATTTTTCTTGTACTTGATTTATTAGGATTATTTTCAGCGCCAGCCACTGGAACGAGTAGACACTCAAAATCGGCATAAATAACGAAAGGTATATTTAGCTTATGATCATAATTTTTAAATTTTAAGACTTTTTCTTTTTCGCTTGGCATAGTTATTCATTGAACATTGGTGCAGTATTTAAGATGTTCGTGTAGTTTCTCATTCTTAGAAAAACGCTGCAAACATCTGTAACAGAAATATTTCTTTTTTTTCATTTTTCCAAACGTAATGTCCTCGATAACATAATAAATTTATTGTCTTTTGTGTAGCAATCTCTGAAATATATCTTGGATAAACATTTTCTCGCTCATCTAGTCCAAAAACATTTACTGAAATATTGTTTTGTTTTTCAAACTTTGGTATCTGATTTTCTGACACTGGAAAAGTTATTCCGTTAAAATCTAGTTCGCCTTCGTATGGCAAATACTTTTCAATTCGGTCACTGTGGTCACTCTGTGGATGTCTCTCCGACAAAATTGACCAAAGAAAACATTGATCGTCGTTATTTTTGACATTTATACAGCATTTTTTGTTTTTAATTTTTTTTGGAAGATCAACGTAAGAACTACCTCGCAGTACGTTATATCTTGCTGTATGAATTAAAACTTCCTTTATCATTTCAAATTTCCAACCTGACCCAGATGAAGTAAATTCCTCCAATTTTTTTATTTATTTCTTGGTGTATTTCATCAGCGACTGTGGTAATATTTGTTCCAGTTAATATTTTTCGTGATTTAGCTGTTAGATATGGTTCTGAAATTTCTCTGTCGAAACTTGTATTTTCAAAGATCATATCAAATATATCTTTTTCGATTGCGTGTAACTTTGATAAAATCATATGATACTGAACTATTAGTCTGATACTTTTGTGAGCTATAAGTTCTTTAGATACAACAGGTTGTAAAAGATGATATAAATTTGTGGAGTTAAAATTTGCTAAAACATTTTGATCATCACATTTGTAACTGTTGTCGTAACCTGAAAATGCGGTAGCAATTTTTCTGTTTTGATAATGCTTTCTTAGCAATATCACGCAATTTTAACATTATATTATATATAGCATTTTTATATTTGATTAAAAATTACGTACAAAATCAATTAGAGATATAAAATCCCTACAGTATAATGACAGAAATTTGGAGATATATTAGAATGGCAGCGGAAGAGCAAGAAACTTATCATGTTCACCCGAAGTACAACTTATATGCAGGAAATGCACTTGGTTCAGTTATTTGAATGAAATCTAAAAACTCTGTTGGTGTTCCAACGCCAACTGGTTATAAGATTTCAGTAAAAGATGAAACCGAAATGTTCAGAAAAGATTTTATTTATAGTTTGTTCTGCGATGAAATTCCAGAAGGACAAAGAGTCTATCGAATAAATAACTCAATAAACGATGATAATATTGAGAATTTAGCTTTACATAACGAATTTCAACCTCACCCAGTATTTGATCTATATGAGACCTCTGACAAAGGAATTGTTCGACATAAAAAAAAAACTAACAAAGTTGTTGGTTTTATGCAAAACAGCGGATATCTTATGGTAACTATTAGAGGAACTAAAACAGATTTTGTTCATTACCTATCACATAAATTCGTTTATGAAACTTTCAACGGTGCTATTTTAAATAATTTAGTCATCGACCATATAAATAGCATTAAAACAGATAATCGTCTAGAAAATTTAGATTTAGTTACACCAAAAGAAAATACTAAACCGGGGTACAGGTGGAGGTAATAATTTTAAACATCCCAAAAGACCAATTATCTCAACAAATTTAGAAACTGAAGAAGAAATAAAATTTAAATCAATTTATTCTGCCGCAAAATATCATCAAATTTGTAACAAATCAATAAAAGATGTAGCAGATGGTAAAACTAAGACAGCAACTTCGACGTCAACTTTTGATAGATTTAGTTTCAAATATGATGATTAATTATATTTCTTAATTCAGTTTTAGTAAGACAATTATGACAAAACATCAAAATATCATCTTTATCAAATTTTAATGTTATAAATGAACTTTCATTAAGTTTATTTTTTTCTGTTGCTGTTAGAAGTATCCTATCATTCTCGCCTTGCATTACAATAACATTAACAGAATTAGCACTATAACCTGACAAACATTTTCGAACTGCTTCGGCTAGTTCTTTGTAATTTAATATAGTAGCTTTTTGATGATATTTTACTTCGGGAGATTTTGTTTCGCTGGTCATTATTATTATAAATTAGATAAAAGTAAATATTATAATATAAACTTGATTAAGCGACTTGCTGATATATACGCGGAAGATTATATCACCACAAAATGACAAGTAATTTTACCAGTCGCAGACAAATTTGCTGCTTATAGCGAAGATGATATTTTGTACAACAACGAGTCCGACGATGAAGTACTTGCTGTCGCTGACAGAAAAAATTACAGCAGACCGACAACTGGACGATATAATGTTAAGTATCACATTGCTAAAAAAATAATAAAATTTAATTTTACAGTTACAGAACAGCAAATATTTTGGCAGCTTATCAAGCCTTTTTTAAATATAAAAATAATTGGCCATCAAAGAAATATAAAATATAATTTTATTTTTGTTAAAATATTTAATTTAATGCCATTTGATAATACAAGAAAATTAAATTTAATTTCGTTATGTAAAACTATCAAATGTAAATCTGTACTTGTAAAGTACGAACCAATTTATAATAACATTACTGCACAAAATTATAAATAATTTTGCATCGACCGAGTTGGCACCCAGCTATTAAATTTATCACTATATCCTCTCCATTTAACGAAACTTTTGTCGCCGCGTTTTCGATAACTTTTTCAATAACAAATATATCTTGGGAAGTTTTCTGAAGTTCCTGTTCATAAAAACTACAAGTTATAGGCTCACCCAATAAATCCTTCAGCGCGTATGTTACAGGTATTGTTAAAAGTACTTTATCAACAACAAATACTTCTTCACTCCAGTTTGGAGTAAATCCTTTTTCAAATGTTTTTTTTCGTCAGAGAAATTCTAACTCGGTCACCAACTTTAAATGTATGTCTGCGGTACATGTTTTCGTTCGTCAATATCGGATTTTTAATTGCGTCATCTGGCGACATTTTAGTGGTTCGGTGTTTATTGTTATTATATTCGTCAACTATCTGAGGAAGCTCATCGACATATTTGTTTGTATTTTTAGCTGATAAATACTTATGGATTTTTTCGTTTAGCGTGCGATTAAATCGCTCAACGACAACGCTTTTACCTTCATTTCCTTAACATATTTTTTGATATTATTTTGGAGCAAAAAATTGCTCGAACGTTTTATTAAAAATTCTGCTCCGTGATCAGTCCAGATTCTATTTGGTTTTCATTTGTAGTTGTTATTATTTGTTTTAGTGCATCAGTTATCGACGTTCCTGTTTATCTGAAAATGGCACCCTGAAAGCATATTTACTAAAAACATCTATGACATTAAAAAGATATCTCTTATTCTTGTTAAATTCAGCTAGATTTGACACATCAACTAAATCTATCGCCCAGATAACGTCAACGGCATTTGCGACAACTTTATGTCGCGGAAACTTTTTTTTTTTAGGTTTGTGTAGCTCTGACGCAAGCATCTTCGCCGCAGGATCATCATTGCCGAGACGAGGCTTTCCACGCCCGAGTTTATATTTTGCTCCAATAAAACCCTGCACCAACTTTCGGTCAACACTTTCTCTAATTCCTTTTGGTTTCATACTACTAAGTTCGTCCAACATTACCTTATCACAGTCTGATTTTGAGTTCTCGTAATCACGATAACAAATGTCGTGACGCATTGCTATCTCATCAACTTGATTGTAAGGCTCTTGTCCTGGTAATGGATTATCGTTTTCATCTAGTTGTTTATCTAATGGATTATAAGGTCCAGTATATTTATGGCCTGGCAATATCCAACCGCCTTTTGGTTTCGGCAATTTGCCAATAACTTTATGTATATCTATACCTGTTCCTAATATTTCTCTGTTGTTGCATTGTTGACAGTATGTGACAATTTTATTTTGCTCGAGACATAAATCTCTGTCAGAATGGCACTTGCATATCATTATTTATCAGTCGTCTACTAAAATAACGTCCCTGACAACGTCAGAGCAACCAGCTCCGGACAATTGCCTCAAAAACATACATTTTCTTTTTCCACAAATTGCACAAAGACTTTTCAGCATCATCCTGTTGTTCTTTGTTTTTTCTATTGTTTCATTGATATTTTCTGTTTTAGTTTTACATTTGAGACAATATGTAATTGTAAATGTCAATTTTGTAAATGTTAATTTTGTAAATGTTGATTTTGTAAATATCAATTTTATAAATGTTAATTTTACAAAATATAATAAATAACAATATCAACAACATTATTACTAGACTCCAGTACGGCCACGATAGCTAACGCGAAAGCTATCGCGAAAGATAGCGCAAATTTTTCAGCAAATTATATTCCACCGGTACAACCTGATGCTGAAAAACAGTATGAGATTGGACCAATTTCTTGTACACGTTGGCATTCCATGGCTAACGTAAAAACTGGAGTAAACGATGAATTTGATTTTACTTTAACTCCAGCTCCAAGATCTACATGGAAAACATTTAACATTCCGCAATTAGCCTACAACGTAAATGATTTAAGTAAGACGATACGCGAATTAATAGCGAAAAATGGAGGAGTTTCAGACAGTTTTGAACTGGTATCGAATTATAACA
>JAECUM010054579.1:0-12747 GCA_016617855.1 Megalonaias nervosa
TATATATATATATATATAGTCCAGTCTACTTGATCAGAATATGATGGTTTTGTATGCAGTTACCACTCCATGGATGAACTGAATTTCCTCGACATCGAAGTGCCAGATTCTCAATTGTTGATCAAATGACATTTTGAGATATCATAAAGGGAAATATAAAAATGGCGATCTAAATCATCATATAGAGATCATAGTGGCCTACTTCCAACGTGATGAGACTCATTCAGATAATTCCAGACATTAAGTGTTAGGTACTGGTAGAGTTGATGTTTACGAGATGTCGAACCAAACGGACAAAACCTGGGCACAAAATCAGGATGAATATAGTTCATGGTTACCTACGTTTAACGTATCGCAGTGGCAATTTCCTGAGCTGCTTCATCGAAACCATTTTGTTATGTTAGCACAAAAGTACTTATATGAAATTAAGCATCATGATAGACGAAAAAAAAGTCATTTTGACCCAAATAACTCGATCTCTTGCAATCTCATTGATACAATATAAGTCGTTCTATATTGAGACAGTGTTATGTATATGTAATTTCATTGCTTGTTTGCTAGTTTTGATTTTTGATTTTTATTTTATTCCATTGCAAGTTATTGTGATGATAATTTTGTCCACTGGATCTGACAATTTTTTAGCAATTCAATTCAGTTCTATTTGACCTGGTAAACAGCTAGGAGTTGAAATATTCTATCTATTTGCTGATCTTGATTCAAAAATCAGATAGAGCTTGGAGCAAATAACTTTTTTAAATATTTATTCCCAGAGTAGGAACCAGTGATTTTAGGTAAGGCCATATCCAGCGTACGTGATAATCGGCATGTAATGTTTATACGTTGTTCTGGGAAAATGACCACGTGACCGACATACGGGAATCTTTATTGAGTCTTAAGTTACTGTATCACTCTTTTTTTTTTTCATAAGAAGTAGCCAGTTGGCCTTTAAGCCTTTGAAGCTCAATGGTGTTTTGTTGTGACCAGTTAGTATAAATCCTCCTTACAAAATTCTTGGACAAAGACATTTATTGGAAATTATTCCGAATTCCAAACTGGAATAGTATTCTTTGTGATTCAACAAGGAACTGTTGACACGGCAACACTTTGAAGGTTATCGAAGACGTCATCGCCTTCCATCTTAAATTTCATTTGGATTCGAACTGTGATTCACTTAAGATTTTTTTTTGATATGACTTATATTTTCAATTCTTGGATTAATCTTGGATTTGATTCGTAAACCGTAAGTCCTTTTTGTTATTGTTACCTTGTTTTTCTAGGGAAATAAATTATTTTGTTAAAGTTTACAGAGCTTGTTGTCTTTACTCTTTTCTTGTTACTTTTGTACGAGCCTAGATACATAATAACAGAATATTGATATACAAGTCACATTTAGCTACAATTAAGATGGCTACGTGGGATCCAAGACGATACACTCCTACACCTCGATCAGCAGCAGCAGGGGAAACCAGCCAAACAAAAAAAAAGAAAAAATAAAAATAACATTGCTGTCGACTTTTGTTTTGGTCCGGGATAATTATCCCCGTTCTCGTAATCTGTCATAAAAAAAAAAAAAAGAAAAGAAAAATTAAAATAAATTAAAGTAATCCAATGTTAACTTTGTGTCAAAATACCCATGACCAACAATGTGCAATTCAGCAGAATTGTGACACCGACCAAAAAATGTGGCGACCTACTTGACCCCCTCCCCACCATCAAGGCCCCATTTCAGAATCTGAGTCTAAATATACGTTGTTTTTATTTTTTAGCCAAAACAACTTTGACTCATTAATTGTTCCAAATTTTTTAAAGGTCTTTTGTTTGTTTTTCGCGTGAACATACCCAGTGGCAAATAGCTAAGTGCGAAACGAAATTTTAGAACGAAATATTAGAGATTCAGAGGCTGTGCAGGCTGATATTTTAATTTTCGTTAATCAAGAACACCAACCCCCTAAGTGAACCACGCTGCTACTAAATGAACACCGTTATTTATCATCGGGAAGGGTCCAGGTAAGTACACATGGGTTGAGTTTTACATTTACTCCTTGAATGATGTTTCATATTTTTTTTCAGTTCATCGCAGGCACCCACCCCACAATAATAGTTTTGTATTAAACGCCGAAAATATGTCGGTCGGATGCTCATGGAATCGAAGATGAGTTAAGTTGCCACAAGTCAATCGAGAGATTGTCCGTACTCGTAACCACTCGGCCACGTACTCTGTTAGGAATATACTGACAAATTCAGTTATATGAACCATAAGCGGCGCAGTACATCCGCACTCATTGAACACCCAGACAGACAGACATTTCTGAATTAAACGCATACACGTATTTATTTGACACGAAACAGATGACGGGAACGTATTAACCGTTTAAAGTCATGCCTGCTGTATAATCGTAACAGGTTTGCGCGTCACATGTATTTGACACTTGATAGCAGCAATATCTCAATTATGAGGGAAATGTGAATTCCACCAATTCGTTGTGGTAAAGAAAAATACGTTGCTGATATACTTAAACATTTTATGTCAACTGACCAGTTATATGTAATTAAATCGTTGTTGTAATATTAATAATAATGAGTGATTCTGTGCTTACCATTTAATCCCACAAGTCTAAATTAGCTCATGTAGAATTTACAGAGGGTACAGAACAGTAATCTAAACCAGCCTCACAAGCTGCTAATGATCTTCTTCCAACGTTGGAACAAACCGTAAAATCAGCTGGAAAAATAGGCGAAAGAAGTAAAAAACCAAAAAGTTTCTCCGAGTCTGTACAGTTGAAATGGCTGCTGCTCACCCACAATTACGGCAGGAAATGCAGCAAACAATGGAGGGTTTCGATCAAGCCATTGGTGAGATCGATGATATAAGGGATCTTGTTGCAAAAAAATCTGTTAAAGAAACAACATGCCCAATTTCCCGAAGAGGGGCATTCAGCTTGTAGAACTTTGTTAGACCCAGAGATCGCTGATATTCCAGGAGCAAAATGGGTTCCTTTTTATGTTTTGAACATCCCGCGGTATAAGTAAAATCAGTAAATAAATAAGAATTAGTTTGAAGATTTTGACAAACAAGTCGAAGAATCTAGGAAAGCGCCTTTACATGGAGATATGCTATCATCCGATAAATCAGCATTTGGACTACCTCGTATTGCGATAAAAGAAGCAACCGGAAGTGGTCTTCCCACTGGCTCTCGACGTGTAGGAAACAAGGTGGTAATATGATCGTTGAATCGCCAGTGATTCAATATAAACTTTGTCCAAATAACATCTTCGCTGAGGTTGATCGACTGGAAATTATGATTGGTGGAAGATGACCCGGCAATAATTACCACGATATCATCAACGAAGCAGTTGATATTTGTCAGCGTACATGTACATTTAGCGTCCTTGATTGCAGCGTCTATAGGGCACTGAACGATGAAGTTACTATCGATTAGTACAGTGATTGATCAGTTAGATCGGCGACAACAAAATAACATGATTATACACAATGTCGAACATGGACCTGAAAACACAAGGTTGATCAATTCACGATTACCAATTTATTGAGCTATGTACGGAGTTGGACTCGGCGATGTTATTCAAGTTTTTTTTTTTTTTTTTAGAAGGATAGCCCCAAACTCTATCCTGATTAAAAGACAATTAGGCATGAAAGCCATTGAAGTCGTTTGTGATAAGGGCATTTGCGCTGTTGATGATGCTTCTGGTAAAGCGTTGTCGGAGATCAAAGACAGACTCTTGCCATTAGTGCGACATAACCAAAGCATAATGCAAAGCATTCCAGTGCGGAACATGCCAATACAACTGCCCAGCCCCCAAGTGATGCCAGCTCGTATCAGTAAAATAATAAATCAAGCTGCAAAGGGGCGGTTGAAAGAATTAGCTGGCGGGCCATCTCCGACAAAACAAGCCTTAGACGAGATCGACAAAATATAATCGCAAACCTAATAGCGGGCAATGGTCTGGCCCGTATTCGTCGATGATATTGATCGGCGTTTGAACATCATTTTAGAAAACAACGAAATATAATAAAATGTTCTATTGCGTATTCGATCCAGCATTTGACATGGGCGAGCCAGTACTCAAGGATGAGTCGATACGTGATTATCAGTATTATTCTTATGAAGCACAAGAACCAAACCAACGTGGACGAATCGAACTACAAGTTCAAAATACAACAAGGTGTTTCCTGCCCGCCGAGGCATTCCTTGAAGTTCATGGTTGACTTCTGAAATTGGATGGTAATCCATATGGTGCTCAAAAAGATGGATTTTCAGCAAAGACTGGTGGCATATTTTCGCTTCTGGCGGTGATACCAGCGCTAATTGCTGCTTCAGTTTCAACTGTTGTAAAAACAGCTGCTCTTGGTGCTGTTGGAACAGATCCTAGCATGGCGCCGAAAAAGGAAATCGGACATAGACTAAAGACCTCAAAAAAGGAACGAGGTCTAAGACTACCACGAGCGCAGTGCGGTCAAGATCTGAGACTGACGGGGGAGTTTCGCTAAAGCTTGTCATATTCAGTTTTGATCAACTTGGTGCTGCTTGGCGATTGAAACATAACACATTTCAGAAGTGTCTTCATGCGCAGTCAGTTACAGGAGAAACGAAATCGAGTTGAAACTGGTATAATTAATCTATATGGCGGTTTTTCTCCAGGTAGACACGGGGTTGCATAGGCGGTTGACCCACGTAGCTTTGTTTATTTTGATTCGTACTGACTGATTTTTACAGTATATCAGCAGAATCGCAAGCGATTCTGTCCAGTATTTAACATTAGCAACGGCGACAATAACGAATGCACCAATGTGCTATCCAGAAGTAATTGTTGTACTTAAATCCGTGTCAAGGTCATCAGCGCCGCCTCAGAAGGGTGTGCATGAGTATACCGTCCGTCGTTTTAACCAGGTTAATGGTTTATAATAGTAGATATTTACGGAAGATCTGCTAGCAGCAAGGCCTCGGGTGTGATTGATCTGTCAGCGTATACAACATGAGATAACCTTGTTGATCTTCTGCGTGTCTCCGGGGTTGATCCGGATGAGGTTGTTGTTTTTCAGGATCAACTTGGGTGGCTAAAGACGAGCAATATCAAATGGGACGATATTATCCTGCGAGTTTCAGGTGCGACCAACAATAACATCGTAATATTTAAAGGCGAAGGAAAAATCAAAGTCTCATTCGTATCACTCACGATTATTAACAGTGATGTCATGAGACGTGTTGCTAAAGCCGGCGGTACAATGACCGGTGAACTCAACAGGAGCGGAAATAGTATTGCTAATTTGAAAGAACCGGGATCGGATGATGGCGCTGCAAAAGAAATATGTAGACAAAAACGTCGTCGCCATAGGACCTGGTTCAGAACAATCAATGAAGGATTGGTCATATTCAGAGCTGATATAATAATCACACGGCCGTGTTTTCGAAATTTCGCAGATCTATAAATGGACTCATCAATAGATTAGTTGTAGATCCAAATGTCATTGACATTAAACTCTCTGTAATTCTCAAACGACTCGATGACAGCGCCGAAAAAAAAAAAATCCAAAAGGTTACCTCTGGTGTAATTTATACGACTCCATTCATCAACGCAGTATACACACTAGCGTTTGGATCAGCAACATGGTCACAACAAAAACAAATCCATCAATTATACCGCTGGGGTCAACGGGGTGTACAGGCTCTCTGTGATTATAATTGCTCGATTTAGGATATTTTCGAGATATCCATTGCGTCATTCCAACTATATATTTTTTAGGAAACGTGTCACTCATATTAAACCATACCGAGGAAACATTCATATTGGAACTAACAGATACAGACTTAACCACAACGACGTATTGGTGGTGTCTGGAATAGGTAACTTAGTGTATACCATAATGAATCCCACACAGTCCTTGGGGTAGAATCAAACATGTGCGTTGAAGACATTGCTTGAATAAAGCATCGACGAGCACATGACAAAACAAAATAAAATATCGCAGACTAATCATCGTCATCGACAATGTTGTATACGGTTTCCTCTCTGGTCGCTGCAACAACAACGTTAATCGGGACGTTATAAGCAACATACGTGATATCGCCCGTGGATGGAATCGGTGTCGGTGTTCTTGAGGTGTTGCTGGTATCCTCAATATCATAACCAAATCTAGATACAATTGCGGGCAAAAAAATTAAATGAACATGTAGAAATAACATTCGCACAGACGTATGCATGTATAAAAATATATCATCGATACTGTCGGCGGGGTTAAGAAATGGTACAATATCAGACAATGAATTTTCTGCAATTATGAATATTTATTATCATTATCACAATGACTCAAACACACCACTGCGGTCAAAAATATTGCCAACGTCGTCAAAACCACATATAGAATCAGCCGTATAGATTTTAAAGAGCGCAGAAATAACCAGACGACTGGAGCAGATCATCACTAACGCAACACCGCCGACAACCACAATGATATCAGCGACGTCAACGCAGGCAGAATTTGATATTGGTTTACAACTGTGATAAAAGCTGCCAATGTTCGGTCACTTGATATCGCAGTGGAACAATTACGACTTTATTATATTTGGCCAAATATCAGTGAAAAATCATTTGGTGGATTAGAAGCTAACAATTCGCTGGTATTCGCTTATAAGAAGCGGGATTGGTCAGAGGAACCCGATTGGAACGTCGTTGAAAGTACAGCATGAACATATCAAATCGAACAAATCAATGGCGAACATCAGAGCAGAATCAAATCTATAACATAAAAAGAATGAAAGATCGCTATTAAAGTACATGAGCCAACGTTGAGTTCCGCCATTGAAATATCGACGCCGCATTACGCCGTTAACGTATATAAGTCGTCCATCAGAACTGTCTTGGTAGAGCCAACTGTAGTTCCACCACCATAACCAGCGCGATCTGATTATTTATCAGACAAAATTAAAACTTAGGAGATGTCCAGGATATCTACGAAACTAAGTCAATCTTAGAAATATGAAAGGCGGTCAGTGGAATTATTGGTTTATGCGGAATGTCGATTATCTACTGATATATTTGACATTATATGTCCCGGGTGGTAGTAACGAATGGTTTTATAATGAGATAGTGTTTAGTAATAAAATACAAGGGATCGGCACATATCGCGGATTTCTAATGAAGCACTTGGCGATGAAATAGAGGAGGAACATAAAAATGCACAGCTCGGTCTGAGAAAGCTTTTGAGTAGTATGCTCTTGAATATCCGAATGATAATCTGAAAAGAAGAAACATTGAGACTGTACACCATCTGAACCAGGTGCAATCCAGAGCGGAATACTTTCAAACATCTGTGTTGGAAAGAGTAGCTTATTATAAAGCTGATATCACAAGATACTTCCCAAATTACAAAGGGAAGCTTCTTTATTTTTTAAGACCACCGAAGGCGAACTACCTACGTTTAACTTTTCCGGTTAAACACCGATACAGTTCAGCAGAGCCTCGACAACATGATCGATGCAGCATCAATAAAAATAAGAACCCCGAAAATATTCTCCCACATAATAACAATCCAACAGGTGGTGGTCGTCATGTATCACCTTGCATTGTCAATATCAAGTCAGCGATTTCTGTAAATCTGGTCTGTGACTCTGTCGACGGTAGCTATAACGCGTCTGCATCACATACGAGGCAGGCGCAGCAGGGATATGTTCTTTATAGCTGCTCTCTGGAGGTCCGACCGGGTCATCTGATTGTGCCACTGTCGTTAATCCTTTGTGTTTACTATGCCATAATCCGTCGCTGTCACGAATATGTTTTCGCCTAACCGACCATGACTGTAATTTATTCGGCAATCGTGGGGAAGAATTGAATTTTAGTTTGTATGTACGTGATTGTCTGCCGTGAAAAACAAAGACACTTCAAAAGTATCGCATTTTAACGAGACAAACAAAATAACACACTTTCGTGTCGTTAACTTTTTTCGTCGGGGGTGGTTACTGGTGACGTCGCTATTCTGTGGATTCGGGAATCTTAGTAGATTTAAACACAAGTGTTTTCAGCTGTCTAGTAAGCGCACACACAGCCGCCGAGTTTCATATTGCCGGAACAGCTCTGATCGTATTTGCTCAATGGCTTTTGCCAGTGGAAAAAAAAATGGCTATCACATGTTGTTCGTGTAAATCCGCCAATGACAATTCAATGCAGTAATTTGATACAATTTATATTCAACCGCTTGTATGTATCACCCTCCTCACGTCGCTGATGTATCATCTCAAAATCATTGTTGTAATTGATCGCTATCGGCGGAGATAGGTGGGGAGGGGTGGCTCTGACTCTGCTGCTAACAAAGGATGCTAGCGAAGCTTCTCGACGTCTGTTACATTCAAGACATATCAAAGCGACATGTTCACGTGAGTGGCCGAGACTACAATCGGTAAATTGTCGTAAGTGGTTCGCAAAATAGTACCACTGCACTGTTGACTTATGACATCCGCAGTAACTTTGTTGTCGTATCTTCAGCGTCATGATAAATAGAACATCAAGATCAAACTGGCGCTGTGCTTTTTTTTTTCTTTTTTTTTTTTGTGTGTTTCTTCTCTTTCCTAGCATAACCAGCTAATATTTTCTGTAGCGAGCCAAGGACTATAGTTGGCGAATCCAGTAGCCGTTGGTCGCGAAGCGGCAGCGTCGCAGACTCTAATGGCTGAGCTATCGTTGCCTCCGTAGACAATTCTACGCAGTTGAGATAGTTGTGTAACTCTCGATAGCGCCAAATATACTAACTGTGTCCATTCGATTCGATCATCGACAAACCAAATATTGGTATCTGAGATTTTTAGCCCCTGCGACGAATGAATTGTTATTCAAAACTTAGAATCCATGGTGAGCGTCCCTGAACGCCGTTGCAAACACCCGATGGCCTCGTGTCTTCCACCGACAGTGCCTGCTGTATTGCATCTACTGGAACCTGGGTGATACCATTGAGAACCAGGCGTTTTTACGTATCTGGTCCTGGCAAAATATACTAGGATATTGTTTTTCCGTGTATTTGCAGGGCAATAACACAATAGAACTGGCAGCGTTGGAAACTTTCTTCGTTAAAGCTCAACAAATATCAGCAGCATTGAATCACGGGAGTTTTCTCGTGATACAACTATTAGATTATTAGGTGGCATAAGTTCCAGTAATCAGACACTGGTGTCTCCGGAATCACGGTGCGCAATATTTCACACTGAATCATGTCCGGCTGTACTATGATTAGCGATATCCAAATGCTTCATTGCGCGATTGATGTTCATACAATATTTATTCGCAGTGGCCAACGTAACGTTTTAGCCAGTCATACGGTGATTCTTCTGTAAACGGAGGAGGATTCCCATGATCGCCACGCGTAAAATTTAGGTATTTTCCATCGACATCCAGTCAAGAAACCTTTTTAAAAATATCTGGACACAATGCATTTTTCGTCACAGATAATTATTCTCGGTACATATTTTTGCCCCATTCGCTTTCGGGGGGCAACGGATCACCACGCCATGGAAAAAATCTGTGATACGTGCATGACTTAACTCCACGCGCTTTCATCACTCTGTCAAGACCGTGAGTTGGAGTCAACCCAACCATATCCGAGTTCATAAATAATTCTAATGCACTTGTTTTATCTGAACCACCTGGACCACTGTGATAGTCTGTGCTACAACTCGTGACTGGATCATTCACTGACGGAGATGACGATGGTTCTGATAATTTGTCGTGTCGGCAATACACCGCGGGAGGTTTAACATAGGCCGATCAAGAATCATCGCTATATTATTAGGGAAAGTCATTTCTTTAATTGAACTTTCTCCAAAATATATAATATGGGAGGAGCAAAAAAAGATGTTCTCCATCGCTCATGATCGGATCAGTCCGATCTCGTGGAAAAAAAAAAAAAAAAATGTCGCAGCGAATACTGTGGTTATCACATGGTCAGTGTTAGCCTTGCCAGTACTGGACCCAAACCATGTCTGAAATATGGCGCTGGGGTCAAGAAAAAACACAATTATGTGTATTTTGTGATTGCGAAAAGATCGAGCGCTTAATTGATATTACAGGATAATTAATGCTCCTCATGACATCCGAATAATAGGAGGAATGGATTATCTCGAAAAATATTCCTCTGCCAAAAAATTAATATTGTAACAGAAAAATTTGAATTCATATATGGAGCAAGTTGAGAAAGATACTAATCTCGATGAATTTTTGTGAGGCCTGCAATATTCGTTAATTTGGAAGCAGATCATGCCGATGTCATTAAAAAACCTCTTGGAAATGTCAGCAACATGCATTACCTCATTATTTGAATTCCAGAAGAAAAAAAAATGTATCTGTCGTACAGATTTGTGTATGAGTGTTTTAATCGCGTTATAAATGATGGGCTAGTTATTGATCACTTGAACGCAGAGAGTACAGATAATCATCTGGAAAATGTATTTGCCATCACACAGAGAGAAAACAAAACACGCGGAAAAATAGGCAAACACAAGAACACCGCGATCAAGTACTCTTGAAACTGGAGAAACAAACGAATTTAAATGTATCTCAGCTGCTGTAAAATATGTTGATATTTGCCCAAATTTGGTATAGCTCGTCGCAGATGATGCAACTAATTCAGCTGCATCGAAGAAACTTAACTTGAAAAAAAATTCTCGCAAATCACTCAGTAAGTATATATTTGCTACCAGACCCGCAAATAAGTCAATTGCCAAAAAATATCTCAGTATATCAGTGACTTGTTTATCTACCAGGGAAATTTACGATTATACAGCAGGCATGGTTTAAAATGCTTAATACATTACCGTGATCTGTTTAGTGGCAAATAAATGCCTGTAAGCTTTCAATTCTTATCTGGTCATGTCATGTTCGATTCCAGGAACACGCGAATGGCATCCTGTAGGCGTTAAATTAAATATTATAGTGGGGGTGGGGTGGATGCCTACGATTCACTGAAAAAATGTGAAATATCATGCAACGGGTAATTGTAAAACTCAACAAAGGTGCACTGGCCTGGGCCCTTCCCGAACCCAAATAACGGTGCTCATTTTACTGCACTGGGGTTCACTTCGGATGTGTGTGTGCTTGATTGGCGGAAGTGAAAAATCAGCCTGGACATCCCTTTGAATCTCTAAAATCTCGTTCTAAATTTCGTTTCACACTGAGCGATTGGACAACGCAAAAGAAAAGAGCTATAACAATTAGCTAAGATAGTTATTCAATAGATATTCAGCGTCTTTTCGTCTGGTCGCAGTCATTACCGTTTGCCATTTCCATCCACGGCTTGGATTGTGAGATGGGTGGTACCCCCAGTGTCGACGTCATTCATGGATAGGAGCCTCGGATTGGACTTTTGAGTAATTAATGGGTCAACGTTGTTTGGCGAAATAATATATTTTTTTTAGCCTCAGATTATAAAGTGGGGCCTTGATGATGGGGTGGGCCGGTCCGTCAACACATTTTTGGGTCGGTTCACCCACTTCTGTTGAAATGAGCATTGCTGGTCATGTGTATTTTGGCTCAAATTTAACATTGGATTGTCAGGTTACGAAACCGGGACTTATTTTACGCGACCAACCAAAAATGTCGGTTACCACATGTTTTGGTCGGCTTTCCCCCTCCCCCTTCTGCTGCTCGTTCTATGAAGTCGAAAGTGAAGAACACATTGACCTTGGTAAACTAAAATAAATTTCAATGTTATGCAAGGGGAAGTTCTTGAATCAGGCTTTGAAGCGTAAGTAGGTAACACAGAAACGTAGACAAATTAGCAAGATTATTATCAACACAGCTTTTGCTGAACACGAATTACATAACGAACTTAAACCTTTTTAGAAATAAATCTTCATCCTACCAACGAAAGTAGTCACACATTGATGAGAAGGAGGGGCAAAATAGCATATATATCAATCATAGTTGTATATGTCTACATATGTTTGTGTAACATGTGTCAGGAAAAATTCACCCATTATCAACACGGAATTAATTTTATCTGGCTAAAAGCTGCATGTGTGTCCGTTGAGCTGTAATACTCTTGTCATCTATAGGTACTTTATCTAAGAATTCTGAAAATGGTTAATACAACTCTTTCATTAATATTTATCTCATATAGTTGGGACCAAATCTGAAAATGTCTTAGCGTACGTTTCTTAACGTTTAGGAAACAGAAGAAAGAAAGATAAAAAAAGAAATATTTGTGACGCGGACCCTCATTTTCAATGTTATGCCATGTGCATTTTTTTTTTTTTTAAATTAAACAAGGGAGCACATTTAATCTGTTTTGTGACACTGCAAATTAAAAGGTTTCTCGTCTGAATTGAATTTTCCTGAAAATTATAGTATAGGTAATATGTCGTTACAATATAGGATTAATCGCAAATTTATTGCAGCTATACAAAAAATGCATTCTTCTATAAGTCTCTCTGATGACAGTCAAAGTCATTTTGCTACAAACTGGTGTCCTGAAAATCTCATTTGATTGTTCATCTCTGTATACATTATGCTATCGTGATAAAAATGGTGAAAGATACAAGTTGTTTCCGGAATTGTCTGGTCGTTTCATGCCTAACCTAACAGTGAAATGTAATGTCTTTCTTTCCATTAATGAATTTGTTCATGCTATTCCATTTAAAAAGCTATTTTCATGTAATCTTAGTTTTCATTCGCTGTTCAATTGGCATGTGCATACAGATTATTAGATTATTCAAAGATATACAGTAAGTCAGTGTACATAGTTTA
>JAECUM010054580.1:0-17625 GCA_016617855.1 Megalonaias nervosa
CTCTAGTGAGGTGGCAGTAATCTATAATTGATTGTTAAACTCCTGTTGGACAAGTAAGGTTAATTGTAAACAAATCTAGAATATCTAGGATTGTTATACCGTGTTTGTCTTTGGAGTTTGAGAAGTTTCTAACCTGAAAGGTAAGATCTTACAGGTACATAGAATTTTTGTGGGTTAATATTAGGAATATTATCACAATTTTGAAAGTTCTAAATTATTTGAAATTTTTCAAGTTGAGGAATTTGCTACAACTCAACATAAGTAGTGAGCAATCCTCAAAACCGAGAAAATGGCCACGGCAGCTGTCATGAGATCTCAGGAGGGAAGAATAACAACATATTTTCCAACTGAGTTGAAACAGACAGAACAAGGCAGAATGCTACTAGCTTTCCGAAGACCAGGTGTGCAGTAATCTATCAGTGTGTCTAACATTTACCAATATAGAGATTTGTATGCCCATTGTTGAAATATTCAGAACATCGGTCTTAGAATTCATAACACTGTTAAGCTTGAGTTTGAGCTTGAGGTTTTGTGTTGACCAATCACAAAGCACATACAACAATTATATATAATGTAATTGGTACACTAAGAGAGGCCGGCTTCTCGATTTCATTTTGAAATTCAACAGACCCGTCAGTGAACAATTATTCCCGTTTGACACTCTATGTTACTTCCAGGTTTTGAATGTTGTTGAATGGTTCTTAAGTGAAACAGCGAAAACGAAAAAAAAAAAAAAATTCGCAAATTGTGATAGAAGTTGCCGGTGCTGTTGAACAAGATAGAGCAAGATTTCTCGGGTATGAATCATAATATTCATTTGATGTGTGTATTCATGAAATGCAATACATATTCACGTTGTGGCAAGGATTGGATCTAGCTCTTTTGTTTTTGCTGTTAAGGCTTTGTTCATTATAATAAATTGGGACTGATCATTCACTACATGTAAATATATTAAATTCATTGATAGAAAAGTAGATGCCTACCTCGTTCTTCTCTTTAGCAAATATTCTTTTTTATCAGTAACGCTTTTATTCAGACCAAGCATGAAAAAGACGGTAGCATCATGATATCGAATATACTAGTATAACAGCTCTAGTCTATTAAAAAACTCATCCAGACAGCTGATTTTAAACTCATATCTTAAAGCAGAAAGTTTGTTTTACGTACCTACACATTTAGCAGATTGACTTAGAACGCGTATAGCTCATCGATTCAGAACACATTTCGCTGATTGACTTAGAACAGTATTTGACTGATTGACTTAGAACACATTTGGTTGACTGACTTAGAACACATTTGGCTGATTGACTTGGAACACATTTGGTTGACTGACTTAGAACACATTTGGCTGATTGACTTGGAACACATTTGGCTTATTGACTTAGAACACATTTGGCTGATTGATTTAGAACATGTTTGGCTGATTGACTTAAAACACATTTGACACAGAACGCATTTGGCTGCAGTTGTGTTTGGTGCTTCATTTTATATTATGTTTAATTTACATTAGATTTGATTTTTACTAAAATTCAAATTGGCAGAAAAACTGCACGGTCTATGCCAATTATCTATGCCAGTTACCGCACGGAACCACTTACCGCACGGAACCACTTACCGCACGATTGTTCATTCTTCTAATATCTATTGCATATTTTTGTCATATCGTTTTAATGTTTCCTTCTGCTAGTTGAAAATATACATCATAGAGTCTAGAATAAATAACAATAGCGCTGTAGCTGTATGGAGGGGGATTACCGCCATAATTATATGCGTGTATTTTCTAATCTTCATTGATGCATTATTGTAAATGGCTGCTTGCAATATCTACTTACATAATTCTATCCATGTATATTATATTCTTCATTGATGCAAATTGTATGTGGCTGTTTGCAAGTGCTACTTTCCTTCTGCATTATTGTAAATGGCTGCTTGCAAGTGCTACATTCTTAATTCTACTCATGAATTTTCTGTTCTTCGTTGATACAAGCTGTAAATGGCTGCATGCAAGTGCTTAAATCTACTCTCCTTCTGCGATTATTGTATCTTGCAGTTTGCCAACTACTGTACCGATTCTGCATTTTGTCGTATGGCAAAACGCTATGTCAGTTATTACAAGTTTTGTATATTCTGTTTATAAACTTCACATATTACAATACACCATTCCAACTGCTGTTTTCTGACAGATTTGGCCTTGCAACAATGTAACTACCAAGTTTTATCAGTATCGACTTTGTCCAACTCGTGTCGCCATCTGTTGTCATAATGGCATACAAGAGGTTAACATGGCATTATGACAGCAGATGGCGCTCTAAATTTATAGTTTTTCCTTTACCAGAAACAATTAATGCTCTCCACGGAGCTTTACGGCATCAGTATGTGTCGATAAACATTGTAGCTCTTTTCCAGTCCCCTTTTTAAGGTGTATGTTAGCAACGAAGTTTTAATCATTCTCTAAAACCATGTGCTTTCTCGAAGATCTAAGTGGTTTATAGCACCTTACGAATTCAAAAACGCATACACTACAGCAGGGTGATCTATCTTCTTCAACACCAGTTTTGACGCACTGAAGTATTTACTTTCACCGTTTAAGAAATCTACTTCTTAGTGATATCTCTCATTACTTTGGAAACATTATTTATTTAAGCAAAGTAAGGATCAGAAATGACAATGATACATTCCCTCGTACTCTTCTTAACGAGCTTTCATCCGACGACCCTGGTTGTAAGGATCGTATTGTACGTCACTCATTTTGACGCACCTTACAGACGTCTATCTTTTCCTATGATACTATTGTACATAAGATCCTGCGAAAATAATATATTTCAGAGCAACATCAATAGCACATAAAAAAGGTTATTGGTAAATGACATTAAAAAGAATTAAGCATTCCTAAAGGATTTCTTATTCTTATCACAATCTTCATTTCGGAACATATATTATCGCAAAAGCCGAAATAATCAAATTGTGGAAAATTATGTTCGTATTATGATAAAAATGTTTACTTGCGATTAGAAGTATTAGCCTTAGTGTACGATTGCTTTCTAATACTTAATTTGCGTTGTTGATGTACAGAACATCGACCTTTAAATGTATTTAAAAAATAAACAAACAAACAAACAAACAGCCTTAAAACTGGTTTACATCCTTTTAAGCTTTTGTCTCTTAAAGTGAGACAAAAGACATAATGTTACAGGAGGTTTTACTTTTATTTATTGCAATTCTTACCATTATCAAACCAATTAAAAATAATAAATTGGTTCAAGAAGTTTAACAATATAAATATAGAACCCTTAGGATCTAATTATTCAGCTGTTCTTTGTCACATTAAAGATTTTAAAAAAACTTTAAAAGAATTTTTGAAATGTGAATGTAATGCATGATTCCGACTTATTAAGTATGCTGCTTTTTGCAATATAAAAGTAGTTTAGTGAATTATCTTTGATCAAAGAGAGAGAGAGGGAGAGAGAGAGAGAGAGAGAGAGAGAGAATATGCACCAAAACTGCATATTTCATTAAGTTATTGTAATTGTATACATGTATCCTGGTCGATATGCATATTTTGGGACACACTTAGGGTATTTCATTCAGCAAGTATAAACAAGAGAAAAAACTCTACTAATCTTACTCGATAATTATACAGGGTAGAATTTTACTGATCACTGTCTTTTTATTTGGTTTGATTTTATTTATTTACCTACATGTATCCTGGGTAGTTGAGGGTGTTTTGGGACAGTCTTTTGCTATTTTATGGTAGTCATGGGGTCTTTCGTTTGGTGATAATTACCAACATGGGGGAAAAAAAATTATCCTGCTCTTACTCGATAATTATACAATGTTGGATTCTTCTGATCAGTGTCTTTTTTAAGGCTTCATTCAGTATAATTGTATACATGTATCCTGGGTAGGTGAGAGTGTTTTCGGACAGTTTTGTGCTAGCCCCATGACTTTCAGGGTGATAGGCAGAACAATTAAACTGTTGGACATCTAATTCATGCAAATGGAAATAGTCAAACATAAAATTTGCTGGACATATTTGGGGAGGCAAACAAGTGTTAAAACATTGCCTAAACTTTTAGAACAGTTTTTGCTTTAATATTCTTCAAAGGAAATCTTCAGGACGCACACATTATGGTCAACAAGTATTGGTTGCTTGACTTGGTATTAGGTAAAGAACCGACAGCCTACCATATTTCTGTTAAATGGCTTGTCAAATGGTCAAATGCAGGAATAGTTGCAGATGTGCCTTAGATATCTTCGGACTGGGATTTCCTAAAATTTGACAAATGTGACAAAATTTTTGGACTTACAAACATCATTTTTAATTTTAGCAAATAAAAATGATTCAAGATCTTGTGATAATTCTTACTGACACCAAAATGACCAGCTTAAGGAGTTTTATGGGCTAGACTATGAATTTCCTGTATATACGACGCAGGAATAACAACTTGATTGCTCACTGACCACTCATCACCAGGTACATCAGGTGGTCGGCATTTTCTCATAATGACCCCATTTTTCACAAAGTAACAAACTGGTAGTTGTGTGGCTTCAATTTCTGAAACCCAGTCTTATATCTTCTCTGAGTAACAGTACATGGGGGCCTATAACTCACATTAAAATGTCTTGCATGCTCATAAAGTAACTGTAACTTTCTATTCAGATATCTTGCAACTGCAATCAGAAATTGGCAAGTGGTTTCTATTATTCTGTGAAGAAACTAACTTACTTTTGAACCTCTCTCTCTCTCTCTCTCTCTCTCTCTCTCTCTCTCTCTCTCTCTCTCTCTCTCTCTGCTGAGTGAATAAGTCATTTAAATTATGGAATTTACCTTATCCATTGTTCCAAGGCACATATATTAGGAATAACAGGCCAAATTTAAAATTTCATCTCAGATTCATAAATGTAATAGTTTTGTGAAGGTCCAAGCATCAGATAAAAACAAATTAGCAAATAAAATATAATCCTTTTTACGGTTTTTGGCTCATAGCAAGTGCAAACAACTTATTTTATTGCCGCAAAAAAGCAAATTCTCCAAAAATGTGAGCATTTTTGTACAATGTATATATTGAATATAGATTCAGCAATGGAATGGGGTTTTTTTTTTTTGATTAATTCTTGAAACTGTCACTAGGGAATATAATCTGACTGTTCTTGAGGCATTATTTACAAATGTATGTGGTATACAAAAGGAAATGTGTCTCGGCGAATCCAAAATTTGCAGTTTCAATTCCTCAGAATTTGCAATTATGAGTGTGCAAGGGTGCAAATTTCTGTCGATCTATAAAGAGCACATTAATTTGGGCAGGTGAACGATTAATTAGATTTATGGGGACAGGTACGTGTTTAAATCGCTATACTGCAAGGATTTTTAATGCTTGTGTCGCGAGAGTAAGTGATTCTTAATTAAGCCTTCGTTTATTTAACAGTCAGACAGACTGGACGGAAAGGGTTAACTTCGATCTTTGTATCGAAAATGTCAGAGTTGATATTTTCCAGAATCAGTAATTTGGAAATCTACAGGTCAGCCGGACCGCAATTTTGGCGTCTAGTTATAAAAGGCGGTAGATATATTTAATCCGGATTGGTTACGCTAAATAAGGGGCGTGGTTCCCACACGAAATATCTTGGTTTTAATATGCTCCATCGCAAAAATTTAGTCAGTCTACGTTTTTCTGCAAGAGAAAAATAGAGGAGACTCCGAGTTTGAATTTAGAAGAAATTCTATCGTAAAACAATTATCCAAAGGACCGGATGTCTGGAAAGTCGATGGACAGTTTTGGCGGTAGAAGCGAGCAGAGATTGAAAGCACAAGGTGTTTGCGTCAATCTCATGTAAACCGTTGATACCAATATAACAATTTGCTTGGTTTATTTGCTTATATTTGCATGAATTTATTTGTTTAAATTCATAGATCAATTTTCTTGATATGAGTACAACTGTGTTGAGTTCATCTGTCTGAATCCGTACAATGGTCTTCTTTGTATAAGTTTGACGAATTGTTTGAATGTGTCGTTTTGATTGTTATAGGAAAATAGGTATTCTAAGAATTTCATGCCTTACCTTATTCGATAAGAGTTACGAGAATCCGTGTGAATTCACCGACCTTAGATGATTTCACGTATGATAAAGACTTGAGTGCGTATTGACTGAAATTAACGTTGTTAAGCCATGAAGTGAGATTTCATGTATGCTAAAGACTTGAATGTGTGTGTTCGTTGGAAATAACGTAGTTAAGCCATGTAATGAATTTCATTCATTCATTTGTGTAATTGAGACGAGAACGGAACTGTTATGTCTCGTGTGATGTTAATGTGAGTCAGGTTGAAAAAACCGTTAGGAAGTACATTAATCTTACGAAACTAGGTTTGTTTATGATCTGCCATGTTTAGTTTGACCAGATAACCTTTGGCCCTTGTTTGAATTTCGATAGGACGATATCTGACATAACGAGAGGGAAGTAATGATCTATTCCCAGTAGGATATCTGACAGGAGATTTAGGTTGCTTCTCTGTTTATTTTGAAAGGGGAAATAGCTCCACTGACGTATCCACGTACCTACTTATCCAAGTATCTACGTATCTACGTACTTACGTATCCACCTACCCACACAAAGTTCGAGGGCCGAAAGGGGCGAGTCAATAGAGAGTTTGGAGAAGAAAAGTGGAAAGGACCAAGAAGCACAGCCACAGTGAAGTTGGAATGAACCGGAAATAAGCAGATTATGAAGTTGTACAAGGCAATGACTTCGATTGTTCACTCGATTCTACGATGAACCAATTCTATCATTTAAAACAGATCGGCTATTTATATAAGTATATTTGTGTTTGAAATTCGGTGAATGATTTATTTCAAAAAGAAGCGTATCTTCCTAATGTAATGCATTATCACAGTTGTTTATGTAACTGATTAAATTGTTGTCGTTCATGTACGGGGGCTAGTGTAATTCTGTTTTATATATCTGCTCAGATCTCTATTTATTCCACCTATAAGTTTCACACTTTATATTAATATTTAATCGATCAGGGCAACAAAACCGAGGGTGATCAACCTCTAGATAACGATAATCCAATAAAGCGGACATCTTGTAAGAAGGTACAATCCGTCAATAAATCAGTCAATCAATTCCACCACCACCCACAGAGTGCATGTCTAATCCAAAAGCCAAACTGTGTAAAAAGCTTGTCTTTATTCATGTTTTATTCATGTGAAAGTGAAAGACAAAAGGGATTGACAAATAAATCTATCTAAACAATGTAACAAGACAATCCAGGTATTTGTTACTTATAATTGCCTACCTGTATGAAAATGTTTGTTTTAGACTAATTCATCTAATAATATTGGTTTTATGAATGCCGGTTTACATTAAATATTTATTTTTCTCTAATATTTCCTATGAAAAGTTAAACGCTGAATATAGTTTTCATTTATTTATTTTGCTTTATTGCATAGCTGTATTGTACTGATATTTTTTGTGTCATGACAATATTTAATTATATTTTAAATATAATAAAGTAATGATAAAATCACAGACAAATGAAGATGTTTATGCGGGTGGGGGTGGGGTGGGGTGCTGGATGCTACAACAGCCTGAGCTGTGAGTAGCCTTAAAAACTTTAAAAGTGTTTTAAAAAATTATGTGGCTGGGGTCTTACTCTTCTAACAGAAGACAATCACATCTGTGGAAGATACATGTGAAAATTTGTATTAATCTTTTCAACTACTACATTAATTTCATATCGAAATGTATCAAGCAAGTTTGGTACTATATTGTAGCAGTAATAATAAAAACAAATTCAGCTGGTTACTGGTAGCGGTAGCAACGTTATTTATATTCAATATATTGTATTGAAATGTTCTTTGTGTTGAGATATAGAAAATATATTTCATATTGTTAGAATTTATTTTCTTATATAATGAAATAAGTTCATATTTTTGTAGCATATAGCTATGCTACAGTATATGCTTTGTATGTGATCTCCTTGTTTCAAGTTTGCCTCTTGCTATTGTATTGGAATTGGAGATTTAAAATGAAACTGGAGATATGAGATTCTTGTCACAGGCAACTAGTGATAATACTTGCTGGCTATTGCATAATCATCCATGCCACACATATATAAGAATTCTGTATAATTTGAATATATAACTTACTTCTTGTAAACTGCCTATGTAAACTGCAAGTTAACAGTTAAAATTAATTTCATAGGGATAAGAGAATAAACAGAATCTTCATCTCTGCAATGTACTCTCTCTCTCTCTCTCTCTCTCTCTCTCTCTCTCTCTCTCTCTCTCGTGAATAAAGAAAGAGGAAGCATGTCCTTGATGTGCAATTATCTGCAATTTGCTTCAATCTTATGAGGTCTTTACATATACAAAAGCAGAATGTGCACTGCGCTCTAAAATAATAAAACATGCTCTAAATTGATAACATTGTGAATGAAAATGTATAAACAAATTAGGACCTTAAACATTGCTTGTAAGCGGATACTCTATTCTGCCACCGTCCGGTAACGGTAAATTACACCCACAAAATATCCAAATAAAAATGGGGTGGGAAGGGTCAGCGGAAATATAACATTGTGTAAATACATCTAATTGTATACAATTTGATACATTTAATTTGTTTTGTGCTTCTTGCAGGTCAACTCTCTTTTGAATGTTAATACTCTGAGAAATCAGCTGACTGTAATGCGGTAATATAATTCAATGATATTGTAAATAAGACGTCCAAATGTGCCGTAAAGTGGAAAAACCTCTTGTTGCTAGGGTCAAGGGAGCTGTCGTAGTGTAAGAAATTGACGTGTCACAGCGCCATCTGTTGTCATAATGAGGCATTATTTTATGTTAACTTCCGTGGTGCTAACTTGCAACGTGCTTGATGCTACATTATAATCATGATTTTAAAAGGTGCAATCTGTGTAACTTGTGATATAGCAAGTTTATAAATAGAATATTAAAAGTTGTAATAACTGACATAGCAAACCAAAGAATCAATTCAGTAGTTGACAAATTGCAAAATATAATGACGCAGAAGGAAAGTAGATCTAAGCACTTGCAAGAAGCCATTTACAGCTTGCAACAATGAAGAACAGAAAATTCATGACTAGAATTATGAATGTAGCACTTGCAAGCAGCCATTTATAATAATGCAGAAGGAAAGTAGCACGTACAATTTGCATCAATGAAGAATACAATACACATAGATATAATTATGAAAGTAGCACTTGCAAGCAGCCATTTACAATAATGCATCAAGGAAGATTAGAAAATACATGCATAAAATTATGGCGGTAATCCCCCTCCATATAGCTAGTTCCCTAATACAACTGGCGCATACCTTCAAATAAACTTCAAGAAAAAACAACCGAGGTTGTTTAGACAATGTACAGAGGTTTCTTGAAATGTGTTTCTTAACCGCGATTAGTGTTATTATATACAAATAATATCAATTACAGATGTGTTATTCAGTCAGGATTGGATACAAGTAAACATGATTTTATTTGAAAGAATGAAAAGAACAACAAATTTGACCAAATTATTGATGACGTCATTATAGATACATAAAAAGTCCTATTATGATAATTTTGTACACTTTATGATTAAACTCTTGTTGAATTCTTTATACACAAGTAAAGTAAATGAAATTATCATAATTTAGACTTTGTGACCTAACATTTTTTGACGTCATTTATACACAAATAAAAAGAGTGAAATTTCTCTAATATTTCAGACTTTATTAATACTTTTGACAATGCAATTAATGTAAAAATAAAATAAAAAAACCAAAACCAAATCAAACATAAAAATGTAAAAATTCAATACAAACATTAATTATTTAATATACGATTGATCAGTTCTTAAATAACTTTATCGATACATTTGTAAGTAACCACACATTGTCAAAAGGTTTGATCAAAGTACGTTTGCCTTCTCACATTTTAATGGCCGAGGTTCCATTATACAAGGGAGAGGGTTACCCCTATACTTCGGTTTGAATCTAGCCCTTGTGTATAGGGCTTGCTCCTTATCGTGATTTGATTGGCTGATAGACATTGGATTTGATTGGCTGTTAGGCGTTGGATTTGATTGGCTGTTAGATGTTGGAAATCGCTTTGCACGGTAACTGACAGGTGAAGTTTAAAACCTAAAAAGTGAATTCGCTAATCCTAAAAAGTATACCGTTCAGTGCAAAACGAGACTGACCAATATATGTTTGTTTGAGATGGGTAGGTAACTAAATTCCAATACTCGGGTACCATAATTCTAATACCTTCTCACACGCTTTACTTGCTACCAGTTTTTAACCTTAACATTATTTTATGTGTTACACTGCAACTTGTCCAGTGTGTGAAAGTTACGGCATTTTTGGCGGTTCCAGGGGATTGTTATAACCATCTCACTGTAAAGAAATCTCACTGTATGAAACTTTCCGGTTGTTTCGCGCTCATTCTTAGGGTCGTTATAGAGGGGGCACCTGCATGCACCGCCATTCCCCCCACTTATCCCCCACTTCTATTAGTGAATATTTGGAATTGATCAACAAAGCAAATAACTCTTTTTAAAGTAAAGTAAAAGAGACGAAACTCTAAGAGACATGTATTTATCTACCAGAAAATGTGAAATGAACTCCCCTCCCCACATGTGCCCATTAGTTGGTTGATATGTACACTAAAAAGCATATAATGGTCATAAGCTGGTTGACATGCACAGTTAAAAGCATATCGTGGCCATTAGCTGGTTGACATGCACACTAAAAAGCATATTGTGGCCATAAGCTGGTTGTTATGGACACTAAAAAGCATAAGCTGATGGTTGACATGCACACTAAAAAGCATATCGTGGCCATAAGCTAGTTGACATGCACATTAAAAAGCATATCGTGGCCATAAGCTGTTGGTTGACATGCACACTAAAAAGCATGTCGTGGCCATAATCTGGTTGACATGCACACTAAAATGCATATCGTGGCCAGAAGCTGGTTGACAGGGACACTAAAAAGCATATCGTGGCCATAAGCTGCTAGTTGACATTCACAAACTGACAAATGCCGATATGCGGTATTTCATTTTATTTTATTTTTAGATATTTATTATAAACGTACCTCCAAAAAATAAACATACAAAGAGATTAATAGATCAAATCACATTTTAGTTGTTTTTTTTTAAAAATTGATATATAAAAAGACAGTTTCCGGTTTCGTTGTTTTGTTTCCAGTCGTGTTTCCTTTTCTGCCCAACATGAGTCTCTTTCTTTATTTAAAGATACAGCATAGCTCATTACATGAAACTGTGGATGTAACATGGGCTTTGACTCTTTCTGTAACATTATAATATTTAAAATGGGAAACGGACTGCAACCAACACCATTTTTAAGACTGGATATTTTTCATAAAGTTTATGATGGAATTTCAATGAAACAAAAACCTCATTGGTTTACAGAATAGAGTGCTGTAATGTTAACAATACAGAATATTCTCCACCAAAACAATAGCTTTCCATCTGTAGACAAAGGGAGTAATGACGCGTAGAAAAGTTTGGATTAAACGAAGCCATTACGACCCGTTGGTATTTTTCTAAATCTCGCCTTCTTTCTCCTATATTTTGGAAATTGTGATTATTTTCCCCAAAGAATATTACCTTGTCGGAGAAGGGAGGATATTGAACCATCAATAGGCTGTGACTGGATGGGTCTGGGATAGGATTTTCAAATAATTCTCTAGCTGCATTTAAGCTCAGGAATTAAAAGTTTTTAAGGATCACAGCAACCAAGTATTATCATCCCAAATATTGAGTTCAAGTTTTATAATTGATTATTAAGAGTACAAGGAGGAAATAAAACATCAGTGTTGGTTTGTACCAATCTTGCATGATTATAATTATAACATTTGTGTGGGTTGCCGTCATGAGTTATGTTTTCACGTGCTACTGTCACTGACTTTAGTCAAAATTATTACTAATTACATGTGACGACCACAAACTTCAATAACCTTATTACAAGTATGCTCCGCTTCAATAAAGTTATAAATCAGATCAATTGGGGGCTTGTTACGACCTAAAAGGGTATGCAGCATGCCAACCGTTGCCAGGTCTTTTCACACTTAATGAGGCAGAGGCGCTCAGGACATGCAAGCAAAATTTTTTTTTGTATTAGAAGACGCTTATTATAAAGTATAAGAACAGTTAATGGATGCTCTTAGACTGAATTATTATAGAAAATCTGGATTTGGTGTTTATATCTGACAGCAGCTGCATTGATGATAAAGGTATGATGAAACAGAGGCTGGAGACAGGGGTGCAGGATTTACGCAATCAACAATGAAGCGGCCAAGTAACACAAGCATAGCTGTTAATGAAATGTCAGAGTTAACAAGAAAAAAAGGTTACATCAGATCTTAAAAGAAGACGATCAAAGTCGCAGTTGGAATAAAATGAGGTGTGTCTCAGAGAAGTACCTTTGGTTAAGCGAAATCACAGAGGGCATATTATAACACAAGAATTTCCTTACCTGTTTTAGACTGGAACATTGTCGCTTTCCTAGGAGTAATTATCAGCTGGAATTTAAATACAATATTAATGGAAAGCACCGTATAGCCGTCAACAAGAGGCGGTGGAATAACTTTGCTCCATGTTTTCTCATTATCTTTTGAATGTATTCAAGTTATGTTCAGATGCTAACAATGGATGTTTTCATCAAAACGTTTTCCCTTTTTCATAGATGCACTTCTTTTGATGTATATTCTTAGAAAGCAGGACTTTAGCTGTCTTACTTTTCTCCGTTCACCACATATTAAAAACAAAGAGTCTTTCATACTAGCCCCAATTCCTAGGTGGAAAATGATGAATATATATCCTCACCCCCTTGCACTCTCCAGTCATCTTAGTAGTAATAGAAAACAAGGTTTCTATCCCCTTCCCCCTCCAAAACCCTTCTGTGTTGACATTTTCTTCAGATCCGATAATGACTTTTACATGATAATTTTTTTTTCTGACAAAATATGTTTTGTCGGGGTAAGGGGGTCTCTGATCTAGAAACGACTTGTTTTCTATTACTACTGTTACAGACATGTTTTATGATAATTATTTTTGTACTTGCTAACTCTCATTGGCAGAATATCTGTTAAAATACTGTCAATGATACGGAACTCTCGTATTAAATCGTCCATATCATATTTTACACCTCACAAATAAGATCTTATCTGATCAAGTAATTTTTTATAAGTGATACTAGCTGTTTTACAAGCATTTTATTGGACTCAAGTCGTGACTCAATTTTTTTACACGCCGTTGAAAGAGAAACACCAACACCAGATATTATTAATAAAAACGGATTTAACGATGCGCCACTCGAAATTATATCAGAGCTTGTCATCAGCAGTGGTAAATATGATGTTACTCGAAGTATTCTACTGTAATACTTGTAACATTGTTTTACACACCAAAGGTTTTTATGATAATATCTGTAATAATGCATTTGAGCGCGTCAACATCTTGTTTTGGAATTTCTTCTGAAATATGATTGAAATCGACGATTTGTTTTTTCATTATACAATATTTGTTTACAGTTTTTATACAATATCAAAAACTGTAGCACCAACAATCGAATCAAGAAATTCACGAAACTTATTATTGTTAGGACCAGCTATAAAATCTCTATACTTGTCATAAACATCTGACGAAGTATCCTTATATCGTTCATCTGTCAATACCTCATTTTTCTTTAACCAACTGTAGGAATCAAATGTGTTTTCTACTTCACGTTCATAAAAATCTGTTTCATTTACTAAATTACCGTATTCTCTTTCTGTTTCATCAATAAATCCAAGTACCACGCTCATCTGATTCAAAGTAAAATTTTTGAGGACAAGATATTGTCTGAAAATTGCATGTGCGACTACGAAATTTATCGGCATTTTTCTTTAACCAACTGTAGGAATCAAATGTGTTTTCTACTTCACGTTCATAAAAATCTGTTTCATTTACTAAATTACCGTATTCTCTTTCTGTTTCATCAATAAATCCAAGTACCACGCTCATCTGATTCAAAGTAAAATTTTTGAGGACAAGATATTGTCTGAAAATTGCATGTGCGACTACGAAATTTATCGGCATTAATTTTTGGAGTGATTTTCGTCCAAGAAAGGTAATTTGAGTAAAAGTATTTTTACTCTAAGCCATAATTTTTCGTATTGTTTTGTGAACATTTTCTCGACTTCATTGTAATAATTTCGTAATGACAATTGTCTAGAGCGTTGGAGAGATGGAAGTGAAACATCGTGTTCTTCACCTATGTCGTAATAAGAATCAATCTTTGCTTTAAATATTGTTTGATTGACTTCTTCAAGAAACTTTTCTCGCTTATCATCACTGAGATCACTAATTTCATTGTCAAAATCTTTGATTATCGCTAGAGATTTGTTAACAATAATCGGATCAAATTCTGGGTTTTTTTACGCATCATTGGTAGAAGTGCATTCGAGTATGCTTTTATACTTAACTCCGTATCCGGCATCATTCTGACAATTTTAACTAGGGTTTCCTTGTCGTGGCAGTACATACCGAGATGTTTAAAAAATTTTCGTTTTGGAAAACTATTGTATAACTTCTTGTTCCTTTTTATTCCTATTATCTTAGATTCCGCTAGTTTGTCGAGATATTCATGGCTATCGTTTACTCGTTCTTTTTCCTCTACTGTTTCACCATAAGCCAGCCCCTTCATTAAGTTTGATTTTATAATCAAATCTAGATTTTCAAAATTAAGCTCGAGCAATATTTTTTAGCAGGATTTCAATTTGTTTATGTTCTTCTATACAATCATCAGGATGACAGTGTCTGCTTCTAATATCAAAGTCTCTTATTGCTTTAAATAGTTGTGGTCTTCGCATATGCATAACGAGAATAAAATATTTTTCTTCTTCTGACAATGGAGAGTTTGTCATTGGAATTGAAATATTTTTCCTAGTATTTATCACACGTGCTGATAGTGATTCGTCCCCAACATCTATTTTGGGGTTTAAAATATTATCATAACATTCTCTCGCAATGATTGTGAGTGGTTGTATTATCATCTATTTTACAACGTTAGATTAAATCTGATCATCAAGTGTGTATATTTGAAATGTTGTCAGTCCTGGAAATAGTATTTGCGATTGGAACCGTAAAATGTTGTGTTGTTGAAATCTAAATGTCTGTTGTACTATATAATATTACCCAGTCGATATCATCGTTTGATTCTTCTAATCGCCAATTATAAATTCGACAAACTAGAGTTTAATCAACCTCACAAATGAAATTGCCAAATGGCAACTGCAGTGGGACATTTAATTTTAATCGAAAAATTTTCAACTTCTCCGTTAGAAGTCCATTCTTGTCTATCAGAGAAAGCGTGATAAGGATAATTTTCAGGATAATATGATGATGCACTTACCTCAAACCCAACTCAGTTATCAGTTGCCTTAAAAAGTGTTGGAATATACCCAACATTGTTTTTGGTTCGTTTTATACCACCACTAAACACACTGTCAACGTACACTTTATTTATCAGATCATTAGGGTTAAATGGAACACATAACATTCTTTTTTTGTTATTTCTCA
Source organism: Megalonaias nervosa (assembly GCA_016617855.1). NCBI lineage: Eukaryota > Metazoa > Mollusca > Bivalvia > Unionida > Unionidae > Megalonaias > Megalonaias nervosa. Next base: position 15,588 of record JAECUM010054580.1, read on the forward strand.
TATTTATTTTACCTGACATTGGTCCACCGGATTGTCTTAAATACGGAACAAGTGCTCCTCTTAACTGAGCGTAACTAATAGCATCAGTTTCATTACAAGGTTACCTGTCATTGTATCGCAAGTTTTATCGAGCTTGTTATGGTCAACGGATTTTAGTTGCGTATAACTCACCGCTTGTGTGCTATCAACATTTGCTGGTGGATACTCGGTTTCCAAACCAATATTTTATTTTACTTGACATGTTAATATTACCTGTAACCGTTCCACCGGTTTTATCAAGCTTGTTATCATCCACATATTTCAACTGTAAATAACTTACAGATTGTGTTTGATTTAAATTTCTTGGCGGATAGGCGGTTTCTAATTTTTTCCTGACACATCCAATTTACCGCTTAAAGTTCCTCCTGTCAGTGATAGTTTGTTATTATCAATCGTTTTTAGTTGTGCATAACTTACAGCTTGTGTATCAACAACATTTATTGGCGGATAATTTGTTTCTAAACCTAGATCTCGTTGATTTGACATAAATAGTTTTCCTGTCATTGTGTCACCGTTTTGACTAGCGATGACGTATCAGTTATTATTGGTTTGTCAACGGAAACAGATCCTGTAAGTGCTGTTCCAAACTTTGTGTAATAACTCATATTGTGTAAATTATATAACATAAAATTGTATAACAACAATGGCGAAGTTAACGATATTAAATTTTGACACCGAGTGATTAAAATCAAACATAAACATAATAACGAACTTACAGATTGTCATTTTCTTATTGTTGGTCGTACAGGCTCTGGTAAAACAAATCTTTTGCTAAATCTCTTACTCAACGATAACTTTAACTACGATAAGGTATATATTTACACAATTAATCCACAACAAGACAAATACGAGTTATTACGCCAATACAACAATAAACTTCGTGATGAGCTTGACGCTGGCGATGATATATTTTAATAAAGCAACCAGAGGAATTAATCCCTGTCAACGAACTTGATTCGTCCGAGCATACAATAATTGTATTTGACGATATTCCGCTAAACAACGAGGAGATGAATAAGCTTAAGTCGTATTTTTCATTATCGCGTAACAAACAATGTAATTCGATTTATCTTGCGCAAGGCTTTTATAACGTTGACAGATTTATTAGGCGAAATACGGGATATTTTATACTGTTTCCTGGACTAGATAATGTTGATATGAGAAATATTGCAAACGAGCAATGCGGTGATCTAACAAAAGATAAATTTATTGAACTATATCATCAAGCAACTAAAGACAAATACAGTTTCCTTTTTTTTTGATAAACTAGCGCGTGCTCCAGCTAAAATGTTTTGTTGTTGTATCGACACATTATTATAAACAAATTTTATGTGGCGTATAAAAAATAAACAATGGACAAGCATAAAAAATTGGAATTACAAAAGAAATTTGCTACAACTCGAGCTGCTTTTAAGAAAAAAGTGGAACAAGCAAGTCAAGAACAACGTGCTGAAGAAACCACCAAACTTTTTAAACCTGTTACCGAAGCAGTAATCGGTAAACAACCAGAAATATCAGCATTATCTCCAGAGGAACTAAAAAAGGTACAAGAAAAAGGGTTGTTAGGTTTACTAGGAGAAAGATCGATAGAAGAAACTAAAAAGAATGTAGAGGAACTTGTTAGAAATATTGTTGATCCTGTTCCACAACAGGCTGAATTTGACAGATTAATAAACAACCCATGATTGACGGTTAATCCAGCCGAGCTAAGAAGGTTGATACAAAATTTATCAGAGCAAAATAAGGAATTAGCTGAGCAACAAAAAATCATGACTGAATCTACCATGGAAATAATGCCTATCGAAAAGCAGATAAGATTGTATAGAAAAAATGCACGTGTTAAAATATTAGATGAAGAATATAAAGGTTTTATTGGTAAATAAAATATCGAAGACATTGACAATATTCGAAAATGGTCAGAAAAAGAATATCAAAATTTAACAGAAAAATTAACAAAAACTATAGAATCTGGTTTATATGCTGATGAACAAATAAAAAA
>JAECUM010054581.1:0-30063 GCA_016617855.1 Megalonaias nervosa
ATAAAATTCAACGTGGTATGATCAGTTACATAGATGTTTCTCTCACGTCTGACAAAGTTTTGAAGAATATGTTGCCATAAAAGATGTTTTAGATCTAGATAAGGTACTCACATTCTTTCTTCGTTCCTCCTTATTCTTCTATACAAAAGTTCTCAAAATCGGGACAGAAAAAAGTTACATATTTTCCGTTTTCAGCGACATTTTGCTGTTTCTGCATAAGGATCATAATATTATTGTAAGGACAAATGAGTTAATGTTTTATCTAGTCTCTTATGTTAATATTTGCTTCAACTTCTGATTAAATTTCAATAGCATGTAATACGTAATAGTCCGCCAGCGCAATGCCCAGGATGTTCTCATCCCAAGGCCATGCGATTAAACAAATGAACTGTGGCAGGGCACCTGGAAAGGATGGCATCCCAGCGGAGGTGTACAAGGCTCTCAGTGAACAGAATTTGGAGGCATTCCACGATGTGCTAATCAGCATCTGGACGGAAGAGGAGATGCCAGATGACCTCCACGATGCATCAGTTGTGGCCCTCTATAAGAATAAAGGCACACGTGAGGACTGCAGTAACTAGAGAGAGGCATCTCCTTGCTCTCCATAGCTGTCAAAATACTTGCTCGCATCATTCTCAACAGGCTTATTGCTGAAGTCAGAAGATAACCTCCCCGAGCCTCAGTGTGGTTTTCGCCGAGACCGCAGCACTGTTGACATGATCTTCGCAGTGAGACAAGTCCAAGAGAAGTGCCTCGAGCAGAACATGAATCTGTGTGCCGTCTTCGTGGACCTGACGAAGGCATTCGATACAGTCAACAGAGACGCACTGTGGGTAGTACTCAAGAAGCTTGGTTGTCCTCAGAAGTTTACCAACCTCATCCGGCTCTTCCATGATGACATGACTGGAGAGATTCTCTCAGACGGTGAAACCTCTGAGAAATTCCCCATATCTAACGGTGTCAAACAGGGCTGTGTACTCGCTCCGGTACTCTTCAACCTCTTCTTCACGCAGGTACTGCTCCATGCCATCCGTGACCTTGACCTTGGTATCTACATTAGATATCGCCTGGATGGATCAGTGTTTGATCTCAGTCACCTAGCTGCAAACACCAAGACGCTAGAAAGACTCATCACTGAAGCGCTCTTTGCAGATGACTGTGCCCTTATGGCCCACGAAGAGACTTACCTACAGGCAATTGTGGACAGATTCTCTGAAGCCTCCAATCTGTCTGGACTCACAATTAGCCTAGGAAAGACAGAAGTTCTCTTCCAGCCCGCCCCAAACACTGTCCCTTCACAACCCTGCATCACCATTGGCGATACGCAGCTGAAGACTATGGACAGTTTCAAATACCTAGGCAGCACTATATCCAATGATGGCTCCCTGGACAAAGAGATCACTGCGAGGATCCAAAAAAGCCAGCCAAGCACTCGGACGACTCCGAACCTAGGTCTTGCAGCACAAGGACATACGCCTGTCAACAAAGTTGAAGGTGTACAATGCAGTTGTCCTCGCGTCTCTCTTGTATGGCTGTGAAACGTGGACTGTCTACCGAAAGCACATCAGTCAGTTGGAACAATTCCACCAGCACTCCCTGAGATCCATCATGCGAATCAAGTGGCAGGACCGAATCCCCAACTAGGAAGTCCTTGATAGAGCCAACACAACAAGCATCGAAGCCAAACTAATCCAGGCCCATCTTCGTTGGACTGACCATGTCATCCGCATGGATCAAAACAGAATCCCAAAGCAGCTGTTCTTTGGCGGGCTAGCCCAAGGCAACTGAAACCAAGGCCGCCCTCGCAAGAGGTACAAAGAAAACCTCAAGACGCATATCAAATGGGCAGACCTTCAACCCCACCAGTTCGAGCTTGCTGCCTCAGACAGAAGTCACTGGCGAGCCCTGACCAGAAAAGTCTGTTCCACCTTCGAGGCTGACCGTCGCCAGCGTCTTGCTGTAGTTTGTGAGAGACGTCACAGAGCTGCGTCCCAGCCACCCCCAACCACCGGCGTCCCATGCCCCACCTGTAACCGCCTGTGTGCATCGGAATTTGGACTCCAGAGCCACATGCGCGTCCATCGTCGATGAGACAGCACAACATGTCTTCCTCGGCCCCCGAGAGACTACCAAGAAGATGTTAATATTTGCTTCAACTTCAGATTAAATTTCAAGCTCAAATGGTCATACTAAATATGAAATGATAAAAATGAAGAAACATGTAATATTAAAGCCATCATTTGATATATCGAATTGCATTCACTTCCAGCAATTTTCATGGTTTTAATGCAGTCATGAAAGTAACCATTCTTTTTGACGGAATTCAATGTCTGTGCTAGTTATGGTCAAAGATAATAATCCATCATTCTGTTTTACATGCAATAACAAGGTACCCATCTTTACTACAAAATATATCGGTCAAAGTGTTCGCTAATAAAATGGTCCTCATTGTACTTCGCGAATCAGTCCGTGCATGTCCTAATTACCATTTCACAAGACAATACGTCCAAAATAAGAATGCACAGGTGATAGAAGGCAGCACTCCTGCAAGTGTTGAAGTCGTGGAGGGCCTGACAGAAAACGTTATCTGGCTTACAAGCCTTAAAGTGCGAGAAGCCGAGTAGATTAAGAGTTACATACTTAGAGGCACTCACGTCTGTCTCCCTGATAGTGTCAGCTAACAGATCATGGTAATGGTTGATCTTATTGATATTCCGTTCTCGTAGTAGAAAGTATGTAATAACTTTAAATGAAACATACTCACAACTATGGCCAATGAATATATTCAGTTCTGCCTACAAATGTACTCTTTGCACCCTTGATAACTTAAAAGAGAACTGTTTTTCATGGAGGAAATAATATGACTAATTAGAAGATGCTAGATGAAACAATCTAATATGAAAACATTTCTTTAGATCATGTTTAGCTCTAATTTTTCATTTTGATATTGATAATGCCATTGTCTACATATATCTCTATTTCTTGACGTCATGCTGCTATTGGAATATTTTCAAAGAATTTTCTGTTCATTATTTCAAATGTCGTAACTTATTTAATTAAATTCGTACGACAATTTGTGAAACCTATACATTCGGAAAAGAATAATATTTTCAGAAGGATAAGATGTTTTAAACTTGAGCAGAGTGCAAATGCGAAAGACGTATACTTAATCTATCGTCAGCTTGAATTGACTACATGACGATTAAGGACTAAGAATCGTCGCATTTTCAGCCGTTGTATGGAACGAAAGAGCTTAAGTATTATTTGGAAAAAATGGTATCTAAGACCAAAAAATCAGCAATGCAGGTCAAGACAAACTAACTTTGTCCACGAATCAGATGTAAGGGAACATTTATGCAATACACGCTAACATTTTCGGACTTGTCTTATTTTCTACCAATGGTATTGTTTGTTTTTTTTTGGTTTTTTTTGTTTTTGTTTGTTCAACTGTGCTATCATCATACATTTTCAATCATTTGGGTTTCATCTTGTGTTGTATTTAAGGAAGCTTTCTATTGTAAAATATGTTGTCTGTGTTGGAAACATTCGGGTCATGACTTTGACTTTATGTCTTCACATGTTCCATTCTTTCCAGGTGCTTTTTACCTACCAGGCAATATATTGTCTCATCCTTGTCATTCAAGTACATCACTTTTAATGTTACGTGACTATAAATGTTTGTGCATTTTCAGAAAGGCTGTTTTAGATAGATCCATTTTTAAAGGAATGAATTCAGAAAAAGAGGGCTATTGAACAGACTTTGGAGCAATAAACAGTCAGTACAAACCCAATAGTAAAACCACTTCGTTGAAATATCTTCTTCAGTTTGCCTTTACTTTCAGAGAGGTGCCAGTAAGTCATTCTTTTATAGTAAGTAGAATTCTGCGTTTATAAAACACGTATCCCGATGATTCTCAGTTTTGACATCGGCCGTGAAGTTTGAGCTTCTTTGGTAAGTGCCTGATAGTAAGGAATTTACCAGCGGCATATGTCATTTTGGTAACGGTATTTATATTTTCATACTCTTTAAGTATGTACGTGGTTATATGGAGGGGTATATCAATAGTTTTCGATCTGTCAGGGGCCAAGTGCCTTTAGGCGTAACGCTGGTTCCTGGAACCAAAATCAGTTGTATTTATAAGTTCGTCTTTTCATGCCCAGCAACCAGGTTTTAGACATCATAAATATAAAACTCATGAGAATTTTGAAACTGATTATTATTCCTCACCTTGACCACAGAAAAACTGACACAATCAAAACTCGCGGAACTATCATTCACCCAAATTTCGCTAGCTTTAACAGCATAAGATATGTCCAAAAACATTACACACGTTAGACCTTACAATCTTGGATACCTGCAGAATGACTGTATCACAATGTTCCCGCGCATTTTTTCAATGAGCGTGGACAATAATCCTATGTTTGATGCAAACAATAATACTCCTTTAGATATTGGATGAATAAATCAAGAAAAGTCTAGTTTTATTTTCATCTTAACATTTTCGAGGTCCTACATTGTCATCCTCCACATTTGATTCTCTATATTAAGCAAATATTCTTCTTTGACTATCTTGTAACCACTGATAAACGAGTTCCAAAAAAAATAACCGAACAAAATGCTCACTTTTCTTTATCTATTCTTGCACCAAATATCAGCTTATTACGTAATATTTATCTGAAGCACAATCAATGTTTTCGTTAATTCTTAGAGTACCTGTAGTTTAAGCATGTATGCTTGATTTTAATCAGAAAAACTGACACAATCAAAACTTGCGGAACTATCATTCACCCAAATTTCGCTAGCTTTAACAGCATAAGATATGTCCAAAAACATTACACACGTTAGACCTTACAATCTTGGATACCTGCAGAATGACTGTATCACAATGTTCCCGCGCATTTTTCCAATGAGCGTGGACAATAATCCTATGTTTGATGCAAACAATAATACTCCTTTAGATATTGGATGAATAAATCAAGAAAAGTCTAGCTTTATTAATGTATGCAAAGTCCTAACCTTAACTGCTTGCTTTAATACTCGCAGGCTGTCACAAGTTGTAAATATTTGTTACTATGGATATCTGGGCTGTTCAATAAAAAACTGACAGGCAAGTTTGAACAATTCAATAAGGTATATTAAAGAGAAACCAGTGAACACATTACACAACATTATCCAACAAATCTTCCAATAACGTTAGATAAACTCATCGCGAAAATTTGTACTATTTATACAGTGATGCATGTGGGACTTGGAAAAGTTTGTACTATTTATACAGTGATGCATGTGGGACTTGGAAAAGTTTGTACTATTTATACAGTGATGCATGTGGGACTTGGAAAAGTTCATAATAAACATGAACAAGTTGTTATTTGGAAATTCAAATTCAAAATCAATTGCAAATGAACATAAACAAACAAATAAGTCCACTCAATTAATTCAAATGTTAAATGCCAAGACGTCTTGGGATATTTATGTTTAAGTGAACATGTATATACCACATTCAGCTTCCAACGTCCGTTTCTCGTACCGCTGCTCGCACTGATGCAAACTAATTTTCTAAATTTTGACCAAACGTTTTGTCGATTAAGGATGTTATACTATTTTGTGTTGTTTTAAACTGTAATCAGTGCACTTCTAAGTAAAATAACTATATAGTGATATGATATAGTGATACAGTGATTTACTGATTTACCCAGGAAACAAACTACTTGCAAAATACTTTTTAATGCTTTGAGTAGGGTAAAATACGGACTTTAAATAGTTGAGAAGATCCATAAAGTTCCATTTCTTTGTATACGAAAGCAAATCTCTGCTCTACATCAACATGTGTGGACCCTGTTTCACCAACATGCATGAGGTGAAATGCCATCTTACTTATACGATCTATTAAATATTCGAATGGCCCTCCATCCTGATTAACCACTCAACTACTGCATCTGGCTGAGACATGCATTTTATTTCGAAAGCGAACTCACTCTCTTTATGATTCTGATATTTTTTAAGTTCACTCTGGCGCATGGTCCATGTCCACAAATAATCATACCTTTTTATGTTGCATGACTTGTAATTACTTCAATATTGACCATGATATTATTAAAACCGTTCACTGTATTATAATTATTTCAGAAGTCCAACGTTTATCAAACTTATTTTGCATTTACTTCGTTTACTTTATTAGAAAGGCAAAACATTAAAATGTGGGTTGCTAAATTTCATAATAGGTAGTGTACTAATTCCCGTCCAAGTTCTGGTTTGTTCCGTTCTGAAGTAACTAACAATTCCAGCCAAATCAAGTGGGGAATTTGCAAGATCCTTGACTGCTAAAACTGGCACCATCAGCAGTTCATCACCATTTTTATGTGATAAATGAAACTGACGCCTTTCCTCTTGTTCAAATGATGTCTATATCAGGTGGAAATTTATCAGTCTCGTTCCTAAAATAGCAATAGCTCTGCACTAAAAATTCATCCACGATTATGATCGACTCTAAAAATCAACCTCGTTGTCTGCCTATCAACCAAGTTTCGCTAATTTCAGATCAAACGTTTAGTTTTCTGTGGTACAGCAACGCAAACGTTTCATGACGATAACGTTACAGATACAATAAGAGTTGTGCGAAAAACGATGTCTCCTTTGCGACCGGTGCGTTGATAGCGCCCTACCCCCATACTTGCAACAACCTTAAGACAATTCAATTTCTTGTTGTTAATGTTCTTGTAGATTTAGCGCCATTTTAAGAACATAGCTGGCGTTACATATCTGGTGGAGAAAGAACCACCGACCCACGGCAAAGTAATGGCAAGCTTTCTCACGTACTCACGTTAGCCTAGCTTGACACTCAAACTCACTCGAACAGAGGTGAGGTGTAAGTGATTGCTAAAGGCGAGCGCCTTAGACCATTCGCTCACCCGGCACCCGAAATTTTAAGACCAAAGTTTAACATAGAATCGTAACTTTGTGGCCTACAAAAAGGTGATACATATGTTCTTACACTGTTGAGATAATCAGACTATCTTGACCATGAAATAGTAGTTTAAGTTAGCATGTTTCCACAATGATTTATTTCAAATAGTGGTGTAATACCTTTTATTTAAATAGAAAAAAACTATTCATTGTGATGATATGTAGGTAGCAGCATTCATAATAACGAATATAATAAAAACGATTATTCTCAATTATCATCAAAGATCGTCTTTAAATCTTGGTCATCTATGGAACCGTATACCTTGGGGCTATAGATAGATATACAGATTGTTTCGTTTAATTTCGTTAATTACTCATGCTTTCTTCTTTTATGAACAACATACTTGTGACCCAAATGTGTATATGCTCTTTTTAATGCTTACGCTATCTTTTTTCCTGGATAAAAAATGCAAATGAAGAGCAAGACTAGAGTGCACTAAGACAGACACAAATAAACTGTGACCATTAACTTCTAAGCAGATGATCAATAGTTTAAAACCACTGCACGTTTAGAAAAGGTTTGAGCACTTTGAACCAGATGTCAAGAGATTTACAGAAGGAATTGAGCTGAAGCTTCTTTGAACCCAAATATTACCGTGATTTACACATTTTACTGTTATCCATGGGAATCACTTTTCAAAACCACTTACAATGCTCTAAAATGGAAATTATACCAAAGAAACATTATACATGTGTGTGGACATATTTCTGCATTACATTGGTAGTATTACTGGAGTATTTTCGAACTGGGCACAGCTATTCGGGTACATTATTCGTGCCACACTTGAAATGCTATAGGAGCACATGCTTTGAAAGAATCAAAAGAAGCTCAAAACGTAAGACCTCCATCAGTTTCTGTGCTTAGATTTCCACTAGGTTCAATAATAAAACATGCATTGACAATGATATCTTGTCGTTATAGGTACTAAAAGTAATGTCATTTTCAGCAGGTAAAATTGCTGGAAATTTTCACTGGTAAAAGAGTAAAAGTTCCACATACTTCGCAAAATGGCGGTTGATGAGTTAACCATTCTGCTAAACTATTTTATGTTTACAAATATAACGACTGTAGCATTATATAGGATAGTGGTGGTGCCGATTTAATGTCCGTGAATTTATGTAGAAGATAAGGCTATCATTTCGTTATTTTATTTTTGTTTCCTCGTAAAATATTGGGATTCTTATAGTATACTAGTGTACCAATCATTGTCTAATGATTTTATTTTATTACATCCCAGTGACACCAGATATATTCTCCACAAACGCTTCCGCTATGTTATCTAAGTGAATGACGTAATAACCGTGACTTAACCGTTGTCCTTCTATCACACTTACCTTTTGTAGAATTTAGTCTGTGATTTCAGATGTGATTTCATCTTAGAGTCTGAGTATTTCCTATGACCATCTAATTTTATATCACATACATATTACATTTTTAATTAAAGCAAGGTCAAATGTTCTCGATGATACTATCGAATTTTACCTTTCACTTTCACTTTCAAATAAACATATCGTCTCGGGTGATACAGGATGCTCGTTAGTTTTTCGGCACTTGATAACGTAGGATGAGATATTACTGTTTAATTAAGAAAATTATTTGAAAAGACTCATCGAGAAGTCCCATATACAAGCAAAAGATTATAAAATAAATACTATAATGTAATTAATGGTTGTGGGACACCTCATGATAGTTATTCATTTGACAGGTAAATGATGAAGAAAGCGTTGAAGATTTTATGATCGGTGAAAGAAATAAAACTTAACCACAGGATGAGTACTTCTCTATATGAATATTGCAAACACACACACACACACACACACACACACACACACACACATACATATTTTTCCGTCAAACTTATACATGACGTTTCTTACATCTGTATGGCAAATGTCAGGAATATGCAGCCCAGATCTTGCTCATGGGTTTAATGACAGTCATATCATATATAAAGGATCTCAAATGGGCAATGATTTAATATTGAATTTATGAAACGAGTAGAATAATGTCCAGCTTTTGCTTGCCCTGGACAACAAAAGCTGAACATTTTTCAACGGGTTTCATAAATTTAATATTAAATCATTACCCATTTGCAATTCTTTTTATCGCATATTTTTTTCCCCAGTGGAAATTATTTAGATAGATAAAAGAACTAATAATTTTGTTCATTCTGACAGACGATGTACCTTTCATTTGTTGTGCGTAAAAAATAGTCCCAAACAAAGTTAAACTAGTATTAACGTTTAAAAGAATATGATACTTTTCTTGCAAACAATAAGTCAAAGAACAAGCGTCCTTTCTAATATACAGAACATTTTATACAGACAAAATCATTTTCAACACAGAATGTCCAATGCGCGTGATGTCGCATTGTTTGATGCAGTACCCCGTTAGAGAGCATTAGACGATCGATATTTACGTAACCTAACATGTCACTTTCACAACTAAACATTACATTGTTGCAATATTGGTGTGAAAGAAGGTTTACTGGATGCAGAAATTTCCATGTTTACTGTACTACATTTGCGACCGGATATTTGCAGTACTTGACTTCGAACAGCAGACTACAGAATATATAAAAAAAATTTCATTTTGAGTCGGAATTGCATCACATATTTACTGCGTAAATATGCACGGCTGATAAACTTCTGTCAATCTGGAGACCGGTTTATACCCACATTCTTCTGTGAACAGAGTTGAGTTTATTTACTTCTATAAGTTTAAACCACGCTTGTATATAAGGTGGATTCCATGCTACAGGTTTACCGCCCCCTCATCCCCCCGCCCTACGCTATGAACTGAGCAATACCCTTAGTTTTACTTCTTGCTGTTGTTCTTGTCTTGGAATTTGACGCCATTTTTCTTATGATGATATTGTCATACATGACATAACAAACCCCTGTGGGGGTAAATTGCCCATATTCAGACAGCCGAGATAATTTTTCCTCAATTTCCTTTCACGAATCGAGTTGTAAAATGGCCGCCGAAATGTTCATTGAAAACAAAACATTCCAGAAGGCGGGGTTAAAAACGTTTTCACACGATCGTTACCAATCAGTAAAGAGAATACTGCAAAATAATTTTACGGGCTTATTTGGACTAATCAGAATAAAATAAAGTGATATGTGTACATGTTATTAATGTCAAAACCATGAAACTGCACACACTTTAGGCAAATTGTACCGACTATGCGATAAATAAGATACTAAAATAGTATGATTAATGCTGGATCTATTCATATATTAAGAGCTAGGTTTGACAAACGGAACGAATTTAGCGCCACAACCCTGGATAATTTTGAAGTAGAAATTACCGGCATCCTTGGCACCCAAGCTGCAGAAACCTATATTGTATTTTAACAGAGGCTTCTAAACCGTCTTCTGTGATGGCAAGGGAATAACACCTTAAGTGAATCCTGCACTTGGCGTTGAAGAATTATTTCCCTTGGTTTAAAGTGGTTAATTAGTGTCGAGTTACAAAAACGTGATATCACTACAATTATTTTTTCCTTGTCAAGATAATAACATTGTTATCTCAAGTTAATTTGACTTATTCGTAAAAATCGCTTTGCTCAGTACCAACTTTATATATAGATTATGACCTTTCTGGAGTAAGTCAAAGGCACTTAAACTTCCTCCAAAAACAATATTTGTATTCTGAAACATTCTCTACCACAGTCATCTTTGATCCTTATATAAGTCTCATGCACTGATTTTTTTTTTTCATGGGGTCTAAAGAAACGGATTATTTTTTTTCTTCCTTCAGGATAGAATGGGTTCTGCATACACAACATGCAACACACAAAGACGGGGAAGGGCGTGGAAAAAGGAAGATCATAAGTATATTGTGTTGCAAAACAGTTTTCGTACCACTTTTCCGGATATCATTTTAGGGTCCTAACAATAATAACTTGAATTTCCTCGAACTCTTGAAGGAATAATCACATATAGAGGGAATTTCAATTACTTTGTCTCTTTTAAACACTCTTTCTCGCGGTACTTTACGGAAACGTTATAGGTGGCTATCTACATTATATCAGTACTCATATAGATTGCCCGCCCATGTTAGCAGAGTCATGTTTATAACCAATGCAAATAACCTTTATCGATGTACGTTGGTGGTATGTTCAATACATTCATTAAGCAATACAGGCATACTTGTATTGTCCCCTGTTAGACTGTCCTGATGATATTATACTGATGCATATCATTTATAATAATGGTGTAGGAATGGGGCGATTGAGTCTCTCTCTCTCTCTCTCTCTCTCTCTCTCTCTCTCTCTGAGGTATGGCCACCCTACACCGATCTTACAAAACGTTCAACGATGCCAAAGTAGCCGACTCCCCTAACATATACCACCATCAATTTATATTCCTGCATTTTCGATGTAAAAATACCTAAATTACCATCCTTTCTTTTAAATTTTATCAGGCGAAATCCACCTAAATAACACGCTTTTCTACATAATGTGCTTTAACAAATCACCATTTTTAAAAATTCGCTCTTAGAATATTTCCAAATCTCAGTTTTCACAACAGGCTTCGATTAATATTTTCGACAGTTTTACGACATCTGCACTTACAGAAACTTAATGAAAGGTTTTCAGTTGGACCACCAGTCGCGAAACAGCAAACATTCGTTTTAACGACCAATCATGACTCTGCATTCACGCTCATCTGTTGACGGCCGACCATGGCTAAGCAGTAACACATGCCTTTGAACGCCTGATCATGAATCAGGAGTCACACATGCCTGTTGACGTCCGATCATGGTTTTGTGATGAAATTATCAATAAAAAGTATCTTATTTTAGATAGTTTTATAAGAATTTGCAAAAAGCGCATGACACTTTTAGAAATAAAATCTTTTTTGACAAAAAGAAATACCAAATCCTTTAAAATCAGTTTTATAATATGCTATAGTACTATAATTATTACCTTGCTAAACTCCACTGATACTATTACTTTGTAATCTCGTAGCATTTCCTGAGACTTAATTACCCATATTTCATAAGACCTTTCTCTACAGAAAAGATTTAAGAAGCGTCGGAAAGTGAAATGCTCTTATAAACTTTCGACATAGCTAGCTTGTTTACTGTAACGGTACTGTAGTTAATTCAAGGCATTATGTTTTTTCTTTCATTGATAGCCGTGACATTCAACATCCTGTTGCAGGCAAGGCTATTTCCTGACAATGAAAAGCCGTATTTGTTGCTGTATTTAACAGTCTTTACATCATTCTTATTTGCATTACAACAATTACACATTTGTCTATGGCAATAATGTTGAATTATGCATATTCACGTCATTATTTTTAATTGACCACTATTGTATTTTAACCGTGCACATGTACCATGTTGATTTTTCTTTAAGATAAGTAGAGATTTTAATATCTCTGCAGGTAAATATTATTGGGCGTGACTAATTTACGATGGGGCAAGCTATCGAGCTCCATGTACCTTTTCGGGCGACACCAAAATATCAAATAGTACAAACACTATTTCTTTTTTATTGCATGCCCCAATTAAAAAATAATAAATTCTATATAAATTAAGTATATAAAAGTATGTTTCAAGAGAAATATTGACCTACTTTTTACTGCTGAGTCTCGTATAAATACAGATTTGGACAAGACGTGATGCTATGTACTGATGCGTCTTGATGAACACGCTATGACGCAATGTTGCGCAACAACGAACTTATTGGGTCATATGTGTACTTAACAACACCCATTAAGTGCTTGATGACTCCCCAAAAGTGAAATATTTTCTAGATCATACCTTCCCATGTATTTGCACAAAAGTCATTTGCTGGGTACTTAAAAATACTTTCATTGTGATTTTCGATTAGGGTGTTGGATAAAGAACGCATATCCACTTATAAAAAAAACTTAAATTCTCTAAAACGTGGAAACCTTAATATTCTCCATTTTATTAGTTTTTCCGCATTAAATGTTGCGAGCAGTCCAGAACACAGAAGAATATGATGTATCTATAAATTCTTTCGTAAATCAGTATGATGTACCCATCATTATTGACATAAGCGACAGAATGGCAGCAAATAGCCTTTCTTCTTCCTCATACATCATTACCTTATAAAATAATAACTCTGAATTTTGTTAATTACCTTTACATCATACTTAAGAGATGCAGCAAGAATGCATTTCAGCAGACAAAAGTGAAAAAAGGAAAAAAAAAAAACAAAAAAAAAACAGACAAGATGAAATGTTTAAAGAAACACCTGATTGTCCTGTCAGGCAATGAAGCATCACATCAAGGATGGACTTCCTTATCGGTTAATCAGTTTATTTACTAGATAATATAGGTGTCATTCCCAATACAAAATTATACATATTTTACAGGCAATGCATAGAGGTTCCAACTTGCACTACAGGACGTGCATTCAATGCATTTAGATGCTCGTTTAAAAAAAAAATCTTGTATTTTGGTGGCTGAATTTGTCTCTGCTCGTAAACATGTTTTGAATCTCAAATTACATAATGAAATAGATTTGTCTGGTCAAACTGCGATTAGAAATCTTTGGTTTTAACCACATCAAAAACCACATCACTTCAACATTGTAGAGTGTTGTTTATATTACACTGTACGCAAAAAAGGCAGTTCAAATTTAGATATGCTCCCAAACGCCACTGAGACAGTAACCCAGGCAGGATCGAAGAAATTACAATAGCAACCAACTAAATTATATTTTTAAAGATTCTGTCTATTCGACCTTACTCTCATTAGTACCTAGGAAAACAATGCTCTCTCCCGCACTCAAGTACGTGGCATGGGTAATGTTTAAACTGCCGCCATATTGTTCACAGGATGGTGACCACAGGTGTGTAGAAAGTTTGACATCTCGGTTAACGTCTCGTCCTTCACTTTCTCAGTATGTTTACTTCAGCGGTTTGTTTGGATTTATATTAACTATTTCTTAACATCACGACATCCTACCATGTTCTACGATAAATTACATTTGACACTAGGAGGCAGACGACTGTCTTAAGCATTTGATGGTTCAGAGCGCTCCTGCTTCAAAGGTCAAACCAACTTTTGGCAGTCGTCTAACCGCTATTTTATATTACAGGCGCCCAAAAGATTTGTCTGTAGATACAGAGCTTTGTCGATTAAAGTACGAACAAAAAACTGGCTTAGGATTAGATATCGACCATTTAATCTTCCCGGGGAAGGAGGCGGGTATTGTTGTTTTTATTAAATAATCCAGCATCTCATTATTCTTTATAATTTGTTTGAGTTGTGTAAAAGAAAATACGGTGACTTTCATGAATATTATTCCTGATTTAGTCTTTCCCGAAGTAATACTAAGATTGATGCATTAAAATTTTGAAGTAAATATGAAGAAATAAAATCTGCTGGAAAATAATATAGTTGAAATGAACCGTCCGTCCTGCAGCCATTTTCAAATGGTCAGTGCCTTACTAAGGCTCCCACCTAAATACATGTACCTTGTTCAGCCAGATTTTCGAAGCGGTTGTTATCTTACTTTGTTAGATTCTATTTTTTTACTGACCTGTAGTTTCTAAAGTTAGCTTAGAAAACAACAGAACCATACCAATGTTTGAAGTGGTGTGAAAGAAATAATACTCGCTGAGACATTATTTTAGGATCATGTCCAACCCAGTCACATCATTCTGACACCAGGCCGACCAGTTCTGACACTAACCTCTTAATTCTGGGCGACTAGCGAGGCAGCTTTTAGTACCATTTTTATAAGTCTTTGGTATGATTTGGCCAGGGTTCGAACCGAGGCGGACGCTCTAATTACTAGGCCACTGGAGCGGTCTGACATGAAATGAAGAAACAAAAAAGCAACGCCAAATGTCGTAAAGCAAAGTTCTGTACAGTATCATATGCATTAATCTCATATACAATTTAAAATTGTATGGTATGACTGAAAAATTGTTAAAGCTATGTTAAAAAATCCAAATCACACACACACACACACACACACACACACACACACACACACACTTAAGTCTAATATCGTTCATTTTATATCATAGCCACCCACACCTTGACATATAGCAATTCTGTAAATCTGAAGAGTGATATAAGACTATTACTTTATAATATATAATACATTGAACACATACTATATTATACAGGATCATAAACACATACAGAGAAGAAGAAAGTTTTTGTTGAGTTATTTGACCAATCTGGTATTCAGAATAGACAATTTACCACCTTCAATATTATGACAAAGCAAAATTAAGGACAGTACACACATGATTGGACATGGATACGTTGAAATAAGTAACAATAACAATATGCGAGATCATAGTAATTAAGGTATATACTTCTTCAGTTTTCTGACAAGTACATGAATCGGTGTATGTATTTAATTTTACCGTGACACTTGATTGCGTACCCTATGGGGATGTTTGACTTCATATCACTACCCAAAATAGCATGGAGTCTCCCAACCTGCATTAGCCACCTACACCCATCAACAGGTGTCCAGTCTCATTGTATCACATTGTTACAATACAGTGTTTATTGAAATACTAATGATCATCAAAACACTTTTCGAGGGCGATGGTTGGAGTCTTCTGTATGGACATAGTGGTGAAAAATTGCTGATACTGTTACAATATTTACCTAGTAAGGGGAAAACAAAAAAATGTATACAAGGCGTGTTATTTGCTAGAGAAATGCGGACATCTAGGGCCATTTTCCGGAATACTTACAGTTTCAAGGACGCGGAAAGTAGTTCCCGCAGCGACTGACAAGCATGAGCAACGGTGACGTCAAAGACCTAACTTTAAATGTGTTACTGTGATTTTATCTATTTACACTTCTCACCCCTATACCTTAAACGTTATTACAACGCTCCAATACGTCGTACCTATATATACCTTTAGGTTTATTATTAGGGTGGAATATATATCAAAACTTAGTTAGTGAAGCACACGGATTTATCGTGGTTGTCAGCAAAGGAGATTTCTCAAGACTTGAATAGCTCAGTATAAGTGATTGGTAATGCATTCGTTTACCACCTTGTATACAATAGACTTCATGATCAAAATTTGACTTGAAGGAGTGAATCGATCTAGTTACTCTGTATTAGCTTCCAAAAACTGCGTGTTGACAAGCCCATCATCAAACAATATAATAGGATGATATGTATCAGATAAAATCCCAGTCAGAAAATGTATTGCCCCTTGCGACCTCCTCCATCCAATAACTACTGAAGTGTACCTTCATTTGGCCGTAAACATGACACTAACCACACTACTTTCATCGATCATTATGCGCTGTTAATATGGCTGAAACACTTGATGCAGTATAATCTATGCAATAAATATCATCTATACAAATGTTAGAAACAAAATTTCATACAAAAATTGTTATTTGTGCTTTCATTGCATTATAATATTATACTTGACACTATAAATTCCAATTTCATAATATACAAGTATACCTATTCATTGTTTTATAAGATTATACTTGACACTATAAATTCCAGTTTCGTAATATACAAGTATACCTATTTACTGCATTATAAAATTATACTTGACACTATAATTTCACTTTCATAATATACAAGTATACCTTGTTGTTGGCATCCGTTAGTCTCGAGAGACGACGGAAGTGCGACCATGAGAGATGTCCCGGTTGGTAGTTGTGCAGCGTCTTCTGTGGCTATGGAGCCCCACACGGGAGTGGCAGTCCTTGCTGCAGTTGCTGCACTTGAAAGTTAAGTCTGGTGTGGGTTGGAGCTGCTTCCCCTCTTCCTCTGAGATCGTTTTTCATCGGCGAGCAGTCGTAGCTTGTCCTCGCCAGCTTTCAGACTTTCAGACCAGTGATCAGAGCATGTTGCCAGCTGGACTTGTCTAGAGCAAGCTCTTCCCAGGTGTTGACATCAATCTCAAGGGCTTTCATGTCGCGCTTGCAGACACCCTTGAAGCGAAGATGTGGCCGTCCGATCGATCTTCTGCCAGAGGCAAGCTTCGAATAAAGAAGGTCTTTGGGGATCCGTCCGTCATCCATCCGAGGTACATGGCCCAGCCATCTGATGCGAAGTTGGCGGAGGAGTGTGACCATGCTGGGAATCTTGGCACGTTCAAGCACCTAGTTGTTTGTCACTCGATCGCTCCAGGTGATCCCGAGTATGCATCGGAGGCATCGCATGTAAAAGGCGCTCACTCTTTTCTCCTGTGAGGCTTACAGGGTCACTTTCTTCGTGGGGCCCAATGCTTTCTTTATGCCATCGTACATGCCTCTGATGTTTCCGATATCTACTGCTGACTGGATGCTCTGACAGAGCTGGAGCCAGTATTCATTGCTCACTGCCGTGCTAACCTCTGCACTTTTGCTTCTGGTAGACCTGTATGCCTGTAGTGTCCTCTGGCAGGGGGAACGCTTGTATTCCAGGTGGGCTCTACGACGCTCTTCAATGGCTGGCATGAGTATGGCAGTTGGCCTCAAACCAGTCGTTGTTCTTTGTCTGCATCTTGCCAAAGATCCTTGTGGCTGTGCTGTACACAGTATCTCTGATGTGATCCCATCTCTCTTTGGCACTGCCGTAGGGAGGTTTTGAACTGAGCGCCTTGGATAGGGCGTAAGAGAATTCCTCAGCCTTGTCTGAATCTGACGTCTTGCTCACATCAATGCGTGGTTTATCCTCTAGCCTAGAGCGGTGGATTTTCTTTGGCTGAAGCTTCATTTTGCAGCAAACTAGCGAGTGATCGGTGTCGCAGTCAGCTCTGTGGAAAGTACGGGTAAGAAGTACACCCTTCATGGCAGACCGTCTCGTGATGATCAAGTCTAGCTGGTGCCAGTGTTTGGACCGGGGATGCCTCCAAGACACTTTGTGCTGTGGCTTTGTCTGAAAGAATGAATTGGTGATGCTGACGTCGTGGTACGAGCACATCTCTAGTAGTCGCTGCCCGTTCTCATTCACCTTCACAATGCCAAACTTGCCAAGACACAAAGGCCAAGAGTCATGGTCGGCACCCACCCTAGCGTTGAAGTCGCCCAGTAATATCAAGTTCTCTTCCTTGGGAATTTTGTCGATGAGCGAGTCAAGCTCGTCGTAAAACGCATCCTTGATATCTGTGGTGGCGCCGAGTGTGGGAGCGTAAACGCTGGTCAGGTTGACAGGCCCGGTTTTGGTGTGGAGGCGGAGAGATAGCAGTCTTTCGTTTCCTTGTTGGTAGGGTTCTATCATCCCCAGCAGAGAGTTCCTGGCGGCGAATCCAACACCATACTCACTGGCTTCGTCGGTGCTCTTTCTTTGCCAGAATAACGTATAGTTCTTTTCTCTGAGGGACCCGGAATCTGGTAGCCGTGTCTCCTGTAGTGAGGCGATGTCGACATGGAGTCTTGCAAGTTCGTCGTTGATGACAAGTCTTTCGAACATCGCTGATTGCCTGGAGGTCATTTGAGAGCCCAGTCAGCATGGTCCGGACATTCCAGGTACCTAGCTTGAGGATTGTTGGTTTCCTTGTTTCTTTTCTTTTCTTGTTTCTTGGTGCAGTAGTTGCAGTCCACTTGTCAGGTACTCGCGTACCTTAAGCCCTACGCGCCCAGCAAGGCAGCCGAACTGTTACGGGACGGCACCTTATTGGCTGGGGGCTGACCAGCTTGAGGCGGGCGATAGCTGTCCAGTGAGGCCTGTTGATCTCTCCCACCGTCGGAAGCAACCCCTTGCGTCTGACTATGTCAATCGAGTTGTGACTTATAACCGGTAACTGTTGCTTCCCGTGTTGTGTCGACGCTGTGAGGCGAAGCTGGAGTGTCCTCTCCAGGGCGCAAGCCTGTGCAGGGTGATATGGAGAATCAGCTGTTGCCCATGCAACTGATTCCCCCTCTCCACGCAGCTGATGGATCCAAGGGAAAGGACAAGCCGATACGTCATGGCACCAGCGGCGTCGCAGGAGTTGCCGAGATGACACTGAAAGCAATGCCAAGTCGCCTTAGGGACTCCGTCTCCGGATTTTCTGTTGGGGTTTACTCCCTTAGCCTTTCCCATGAGAGGGTATAGTCACAAGGCAGCGAAGGTTTGAAGTCGGAGTTTACCTTCTCCTAGATGGGCAACCAACCAAGGTTAACGGGCCCCATCTGCCCGAAGCATCTGGTTTTGAGGCGCCAGAAACTCGCCTGTCATCCCTTCTCCAGTTAGTTTAAACAGGTTCCGCCGGGCTTAGTAGTTAAGCAACTCGTGAAGGCCTGGAGCTGGATTTGGTTGTTAGAGGCTCTCTCAGGCGCAAGCCATTGGGGGATTTCTAAGGGAAGTGGGTGCTTATCTCCCACATCCTCCCCCGGCGATAACAAACCTTGGAACCCACTGTAACAAGATAACCGAGTTAGGATTTCGGATTAACAACAAAACACTGTTGATGGTAATACAAATACAATATTTAATGATGTATGATTTAAATAAGAAACGAAATATGATTAATACGTGCGTGTATGGGTGCAAATATTGGACGAATTAACATAATTCGCACGAACTTACTAATGTAACAAATACAAATACAAATATATGATCTTATACGGTACAAGGACAAAAAGAAAGAACGATTCCTGGTATATCACAAAATGAAAAGAATGAGTTTTACAAAACTGCAAAACAAATGAAGTATTCGCTCAAAATAGTGAACTGATATTTTACTCAAATAGTAAAACAAATGAAGTATTCACTCAGAATAGTGAACTGATATTTTACTCAAATAGTAAAATGATAATAAGGCAGATATCACAAGATATCTCTTCACTTCCTAAACACTGGGTATAACAAGACCCCGAAATTAGCCCACGGCCAAAAGATTGCATGTATGGAGCAACACAAACACTCCCTCAACATCACACTTTGCTACCAGTCACGCAGAATCAATCAAGCAAAGGTTATAGGTAGTCACCGACCACCATTGATTCCTAGGTCAGACAAGCAATTAGTGCCCTCCACTTTGGTCTGCAACGCCCGATCATCTGCTACTCGACCCGTAACACACTTCACTCAGCTTCACAGCCGCTATGGCCAGCACCACAGCCGTCATGGTCAACTTCCATGGTCAGTTCTTTAGCTGGTACCTCGTCAACCCTGACCATCATGGTCAGCTCCACAGCTACCGTCAGCTCTGATCCCCATGGATCAGCTCCACAGCTGCCACGGTCAGTTCTAATCACCATGGTCAGCTCTGGTCACCATGGATCAGCTCCCATCAGCTGAAAATACATCCAATACCGTGTACTATGCATGACACGGGCATATACGGTAACACGTAATGACGTTATATACGGAAAGTTATAAAAAAAATACATTATCAGTCCTGCATTACAAAACAATAAACAGGTTCAGAAGGGAACCTGTGAATCATACGATTCCTATAGCACTAAACGTTTCTTAACTAAATGCAACTTTGTAAAGTTCTTGCTAAGTAACAGACACGAATAGAAAATATTAGCATTATACTACGCAAGTCGAAGCTACAGAAATTATACGAAAATAAACGTGGTAGTACAATCACTAACTTACAATATACAAAAGAAATAATATACATAAGAAATGTATAAATTACATATCTCTACAGCTGAAGATATGCAGGTCTCTAAGTAGACCGCCGACTGACAAAACGTTCCGTAATGTATCGATTTGATCTTACTGTGAGGCATTTATACACAGACAATGTAGCTTTACATCGTCTGTGCAATTCAAGTATTAGGGTTTTCCCATCGAAAGCACATCGCGCGTGCGGCATAGGATGAACCGAACTCACTGTTTCGAAGTAATGTAGAATATACATCAATCACCCTCGGGTATCATTGTACACAAGAAAAGAAACTCGAGTACATGTATTTGATAAAGAAATAGGTTTATACCATTCCGTGACACCCACAAGTATACCTATTCATTGCATTATAAGATTATACTTGACTCTATAAATTTCAATTTCATAATATACAAGTATACCTATTCATTGCATTATAAGATTATACTTGACACTATAAATTCCAATTTCATAATAGACAAGTATACCTATTCTGCCAATCGTAATACAGAGCCTTGAATAAAAATGCAACATGATTTTCCGGCAGTTTTGGAAGACAGAATTTTAAATTACTGCAGCGGATTTGAAATATTCTTTGAAGAACTTGAAATGTCCTTTGAAGAGCGTATCAAAGGAAGACATTCATGTACTTCATATGAATGATTTCTGGGGAGAATGCAGACATTAAGCAAAATCTTGTGAACGAAGGAAGAGCCTAGCCTATGACGGAATGAATGGTTAACACAAAAAGACGTCTTAATTGTGGAAGAGACGGAGCGTTTCTTTAAAATGTTGCTTGACTGATCGATATCAACAAAGAATAACATAAACGGGACAAAATGAACAAAGCACATAATCACGGATGAGCTTTGTGTTAAAGCTGACAGGTCTGCGATGAGGAAAGCAGTTGTTAGTGGAAAACCAAGCATTTCCGTAACTTTAATCACAAAACTGCACGTGGATTAGTATCAGAAAAAGAATTATTGGATGACGTTAGTATATTTCTCCCAGTGGATCAATTGTATCGAATTGTGAATCAAGAGATGAGAGAAATGTTTGCTATCTCAGAAAGTAAAAGCACCCACATTATCCATAACGGACAGACGCAAACTAAAACATATTTTCTACTGCATCGTACAGCCCATGTTAGACCGTGATCCGGGTCGGGATTAGATTATAGCAAGACACTAAAACAATTTCGTGAATGTAATGTGTATTTATAATGTGATTGAAAACTGATTCCATCTGACACCAAACTCGTGCGCTTACATTCCAACAATGAATTTGACAAAATGATGTGCACCGAGTTAAACAACCAATGTTGTAGCAATGAACAGACAAATGAACAGTGATGCATTTACCACCAAGAGTATCAAAGTATGGATTTACTCAACCATGAACGAGAGTATGAATTTTGTACAAATACAAATACTATTTAATCCATATTTAGGATATATATCTGTGTGTGCGCGCGTTTGTGTGTGTTTTCAGTCAAATAAGGATACTAAGTATATTTTGGATATTCACTTAAAAAGTGATAAATTCAAAAATGGAACTCAAGGGGTCCAGTTGACAACCGCAAAATGTATTGAGTTCCACCACTCTGTTGGATAATGAAAGGGCCATCAAGCATGGCCGCCCCTCCCAGTCTACCGAATGATCCCACAAGAGCCGCCTTGTTCGCTGCGGACCCGTTGGTCTCGAAGCTTTGGTCACTCACCACCAGAAAACCACTGTCTTTCTCTGAGCCATCCTCACCACCGACAATAACACAGGTTATACAAAGGCCATTGAGTTATACATCTATGATATCGGATCTACAGCCAGAATCACATCTCCAAATTCAGACCCATAGTTACACCTCCAAATTCACACCTCCAAAATCAGACTGCTGAAAATATAATGACTAAAGCCGTGTAGTACATGAGGCATGGTCACGTACAAATGCAATGATATACGTTGCGCATGCGCGCACGTGAAGATGCATATTAATTCATTTCTTCAGAAGATCTATAGAATATTCTTAAAATAACCAGGTTCCTATATGAGTCTGTATCCTACAAGAATGATGATACACCACTGTCAGAACTGAAACATTTTCTCATCCTTTAATACATGCAACAGTGAAATGAATTTAATTCGTCTGTTCAGTTACAAAAGGCTAACTTCAAAATAGACTATAGTGCATCTAATAACATGGGGTTATGTGACATAGGTCTGACTATTTGTAAAATTTAAAATAAATACTGGAGCATCTAGAATGTCAAACAATTCTATCACATAATACGGATAGCTAAAATAGAATACAATTTTATATTTAACGTTCCTCCACGGCTGAAGATGCTCCCGAAAAGTGGACATTTTCCTGACTAAACTTGTGTTGTGTTACACCTGTCACGATGATGCTGGCTACACAAATGGGCTATCCCAAAACCCTCAATCAGCTGAGACGGGATAACCATTAAGTCAGAACACAGAACTCGCCACAATCAATAATGTTGTCTCTACAAGTCTCAACATGGAAGTGATATTCAGATTAATGTGGATGAATGTACTACAGTAGATGATGACTGCGATTTTCGAGAAAATGACGGATTTTGGCATGTTAATGAATGTGCTAGGGAATTATGCGTTTGATAGTGAAATTGATATCGAAATGGAGGAATTCAGTTCCCACAGTAAAACTATGCAAACACCATAATATTAAATATTCAATAACTTTTAATTTCTGAGAGCTCATGTTCAAACCTATATTTATCAATATATAGATGCATCCTAGATGACATTTTCTGTGTAGAAAAAAGAATATGAGCCACGCCATTTTCTGAACCTACATGTGTCTGTAATATGTGCTTTCACTTCCGCACCAAAGAATCAGGTGCTGATTTCAGTAATGAGTGTTTCAGACTCAAGACTGTTAAAGGACTGAAATTCCATAAATATAACAATGTTTTTATTTTTTTCAGTTACAACTAGGATAAGCTCTCAAAAGATTCTTTTTACTAAAATCTGACTTTCACCATCAACCAATCCGGATCAGCCAAACCCATATATATTTTATTTTGTCTTCGCCCATTTTCAGACTGGATCCCATTTTCCTATACCATTAGTACCGTGTATCCTATATCCACCCTTGATTTTTTTGACAGACCCAGGACTAGTAGTTCGATGCGTAAGTAAGCAACACGCATAGTTCTGCTTGTCAAAGATTACTTCAGTGAATATTAATTTATATTGCAAGTTCATGTTCACCAATATAGCAATGGTTCGAGCAG
This sequence comes from Megalonaias nervosa, assembly GCA_016617855.1. Lineage (NCBI taxonomy): Eukaryota > Metazoa > Mollusca > Bivalvia > Unionida > Unionidae > Megalonaias > Megalonaias nervosa. The sequence goes on from JAECUM010054581.1 coordinate 23,758, forward strand.
TATTCAAGCATTTAAGCTTTATTTAAGAAATTCAGAAAACAATGTTAAGATAAAACTATCTAATCAAGAGTTACCTTTTTAACTATCACCATTTCTCTCTCTTTAATTTAAGATTGACATATAATACCAGCCTTCTAAAATTATGTAATTAATGAGTAAAAGATCAAGGTGATCATCTATATGTACATGTATTACTACAGAAAAGAAGATGGAAATTAGTCGGATGCAAAGTTATATCTGAAGCATAAAGTTTAAAAACACAGAAAATGTCAGATTGTTTACCATAATTACTCTTTAAATGGCAAATTGTATAAACTTTATGTATGGGATTGCATAGATATTAACCAATATTCTTAGTACTCCACCTAGTATAGTCAAATCTCCACACTGTACACACAGCACCCCACCCCACCCCCCCTTGGCAATAGTTGAAATATCTCAATAGTTGTTTAATATCCCACTGAAAGTCAGTCCGTGGTTTACAAAATGTATTAATTCTGCTTGTTATTCACAAGGAGAACCATATGATTGTATTTATAGTAAAGTTAATTGCACATGCATTTGTGGAGTCACTGTTTTGTTGTAGCTCTCTATAGGACTCAGTACTAATTCAGTTCCAATAGTAAACTTCTGCAAACACCACGATAATAACTTTAAATTTCTAAGTGCTCTTGATCAAACCTATATTTATCAGTATAGATGCATCCTGGATGACAGCTTCTGTGTAGAAAAAAAGATATGAGCCGCGGCATTATGTTTGAAATATGTGCTTTCAATTCCGCAGCAAAGAGTTAGCTGCTAACAGTGGCAAAGCGAGGGTACTTAGCGCCCGGGGACAAAACATAAACTTGGCGCCCCCTTACTTAGCGCCCGGGGACAAAACATAAACTTGGCGCCCCCTTACTTAGCGAGTGCATCTGAGATAACGAATAGTTGTATTTTCCTCATTTTAGCGCCCCTGGCACATGGCGCCCGGGGACAACTGTCCCCCCCCCCCGCCATCCCCAAGCTTCGCCACTGGCTGCAAATTTCAGTAATGAGTGTTCCAAACTCAAGATAGTTAAAGGATCGAAATTCCATCAATAAAACAATGTTTCTATTTTACACAGTTACAACTAAATTTCATTATCAACCAAACCTGATCAAACAAACCCACATAAAGTCTATTTTATCTTCACTCATTTCCAGATTGGATCCCATTTTTCTACAAATATTTGAGCAGCCTAATTTAATTAGAATCATTTCACACATCTCCGCATTATTTTAGTGGTCCATTATTTGGATGCATCTGTGTCTGTCTGTCTTTCTCTTCATTCGTCTATCTATCGAAGTTTTCTTGCTGGGCTGGTAGAGACTTCATTCGATGTTGTATAGTATTAGGTTTCCGCGTTGCACCTCGAATCTCCGTCAGTACCCTCTTTAAATGTAAACGTTTTCAGAGACAGACAGACAGACAGACAGATAGCAGTTCGTCTGGTATAATAGCCTCATTGAGGACTGATTTGAATTTCAAAGTGAACGGTGAACTATCCATTGGTCCTATGAGTGTCTTAAGTATATTCCATGAACACGTGCTTTTGTTCTGCATATTCCTTTTAACAGTTCGAACGCAATCAGAATGACACAGAATGACAATACAATCTTTATTAATGGCTCGTTGTTGATATTTTAATCTAAACACTGTGATCGACGCATTCCTCCTCTGCATTTTCCATGTTCGCACTCCGTGGCAAATGATATTATTTACCTTTCGAGGACGAAATGGTTTGCATGATAGTTTAATACAATTTCTAATACATCAGTCATATTGGAGATATGATACAAACCCGTACGGAAAATTCGGGAAGTAAGAAATACAGATACGGTATTAAATAACGTCATCGTTTTCTTCATCATCATTTGAAAGGACAAAATGACTTTGAGCAAATATCCTGAATAAACGATGTAATATACAGTGGCAAAACTGTTTGTGATTTTCGTTTCACTCAAGCGATATAAGCCTTATTTCACCAACTAATAAGTGAATAAATTGGCTTTGACTTTATATAAATCATGGGGAAAAAGCACCAAAAACATAATATATCTAAAATAAAAAGGAAACCATTTTAAGAAAACTGTTGCTGTGAACTTTACGATTAAAATCACCGTCAGTGTAAGCTTCTCATCATCAGCCTCCTTTTCCTCGTTCCTCTTCTTCTTCTTCTTCTTCTTCTTCTTATTATTATTATTATTATTATTAGTGAAAGTGGCGATGGTCATAGTAAAAGTCGGGATTCCTGATGCTGATTTTGTTTCGGCTTATGCAAGGCTGCTTAAGTACTATTGGGATGCTACTGTCATTGCCGTTGTTATTGTTGTTATTGTTGTTCTTGGTATATAATCTAAAATATAATCTAAATGTTTTGTTTGAATGATGTCACGTGCATTTTTGTCAGTATTCCATATTGATTTTATTTATAGTTAAATCTTTTTCGTAGCAAATATAAGGACTGTAATCGCATGATAACATAGTCTCTAGTCACACGGTTTTGAACAAACCAACTGGATTTATATCTAAACATGCGAATGCAAGGTATGTACATGACATTATCATTAAACATTGACATTTAAATACAAAGAAGGGAATAAAAATGGAAACTGTATACGGTACATTTCTTTTAGCTCGTTGGAGGATAATATAGATAATGTCTAAAGTAAAATACATTATCTATCATGTATCCAGCAAAGCTCATTCTAAGTAATTTTCAATACTTGAATGGGTGTCATTGAAAAATTACTACTTCCTCATGCTGCACACAATAGCGTCTATGATTAATTTTCTATAGAAGAGGAAAGGAGATCACCCTTTTCTAATATCAGCTTTCCAAAACTGCATGTTGACTAGATCCATCAAAAGCTCTTCTCCCTGCCATGTGCTAACACATAGGGATAGCATCATCATGTTTGAAACAAATTGTGATGGCGTACAAATCACATAATTTCATGAAAGATCACGAATTTATTTACGTTGGAAAACAGATTATAAATATTTCTTTCTTCACTTGAAATCAGCGCATATACATTAATCAAGCTAATAGGTAAGTTTTGTGGTAACATCGTCATCTCCTCACTCTACTCAGTCCGGTTCTCGAGCCAATGCTTGCTATATCAGTCTACCGTGATATTTGAGAATCAGATAAGTTTAACATTGCGAACATTTTTGTTGTACTTCTTGGGTCATTTTTTGTCTATGTTTGTATTATTTGAAATCGTATTTTTCTATTTTAAAAATACCAAACAGTGATATAATCTGAATTTATAACTAGGACATGATAATAGCTGTAAAGGAATCAGACTTTGGAGATGGTGTTTGGACTGAAAGAAAGAATAGTGAATTTTCCTTAACAATATGCAAGTTTACTGAAGTGGATGAATCAAGTCAGTGTTACCAAAGAATGGAGATTGGTAAAATTAGTAACGAATGCTGATCTATTTTCATTGTTCTCCTCCAGAAGATAGGTCAAGCTTTATTATGAAATCAAATATATTCCATTTCTAAAAATGCTATTAGCCGCAAGCTAATTTTATAACAAATGCATTCCATGGAAAACTTTGTTCATCCTTTCTCCAAAATAAGCAAGTCACAGCGTTACGTAGTTTTCCATACTAGTAGCTATTATTAAGTTATATTTACTAACTGAAAGTAATAATGTGTCAATACGTCATTATGGTATCAACAATTTTAAGACCAATTTCATATTCAGCAAGAACGGTTCACGAGATTAATATAAAATTACCATGAATATGCATTCAAACTGATAGTTGAATATACTCATCAGATATACAGTTTATTTACCATTGCAAACCAAATTAGTATGTCGTGCTATGGAGGGAATGTAATTGGTTCCATTCTTTGTTTTCTTATCATAATACTGAAATGGAACATTTTCTTCCACCTGTTATGTGCAGAGGGTAACTTCAAAACAAAATTTGTGGACAGTATATCTTCATTCTGTTATTTGGACTGGATAACTACACACCGGTTATGCGGACAGGTAACTTCACGCCTGAAGAATATTTAGGACAGATCATTATATTGTTTAATGTGCAACGTGTATCAATCATGTTATAAATTCAGCAATCGCATGATCAATAATTTCTCAACACTGTTTTTGGAACCTTTTTTGTGTCATTTGTGTAACAATATCTTAAAACATAACTGTATGTGGAGGCCAACCATTAGGACAAAATGCCTATTCTGACGTAAACAATGTAAAGCTGATATATTTGAAATTTCTTGATTGTATAGATGCAACCTAAGTGTCAGATAATGTCCATAGTGGTGTACATCTCTACCGTAATTATTTTTGAACCGTGTAAAAAATGTCGATGTTTTAATAACTGTGCGGTGCTTCTTGTACATATTCTTTTCTCGCTAGACCTATCCTGTGACAATATCACCTTCTTCCAGAAAAGTGGGCAGAGGCTCATTCAAATGCCGGATTTGTTGAGGCAGCTTAAATATAATCTTCATTCAGTCAGTTAGTACAGCTCTTTCTACTTTCATCGACCCATCTCCGCGTCTCATCTTAAGCCAGTTATATGTGTACATAATCCAGGTTGAGAGTTGGCATCATATATGTTTTAACATTGTACAAAATGTTGATTTTGGCTTTCCAGAGTAGAGGATTGATTCTTGTTTTTCTCAATACGATGCATTGACCACTGATCAATGTTTTTAATATCCTCGAAAATGGAGTTCCAAACGTTTTGTCACGTTTCTAGCAATTTTGTCAAACTTAAACATTGTAATTGGTGACCAATGATAATAACATCGAGTATGTGGAAGTAACTTACAAAATAGTATCGGATAGAAAAATTTTCAAATATGTTATTGCTGCTTATAAAATAAGTTATAATTTTAAATTCGGTTTTTTTACTCCGTTTTTAAAGGAAAAACTTTAAATAGAGTTGGATATAAATTGTATTAATATTCAATTTGTAATAACATGAACATAAGTATAAGATGGTTTTCTTCAGATTAAAGAATATTTGACAAAATTACGAATCTGTTCTCGTTGTTGATGTAAACGTAACAATCAACATCCCTTTGTCCCATATTTTCAGTACAACTTATCTTTTAATTCGTCATCAGATAATTCCTGAAGCTTGTTTCGCCAGTATTTCTTATAATATCGCTAGGCGGACTTTATTTTCCATGGAGGACGTTATGTATCCGTGTGCGCTATCCTGTTGTGTGGTGTTCGACGTCACGCATTTGTTTCTGATAAAGGCCTTTCGGAAGCTTGGGTTTATTACTTTGAAGCACTGACTCAAATTAAACCATCGGGGCACAATTTGAGACATTGTAACGTGCTGGGGCGTGGGTCAGTTTGAATAACTTTAAAGAACTACAAATAACACTATTGAATTATAACAAGCAATGCATATCGTTCTTTATTTTGTTTGACCAGCATATAAACCAAATTTTACTGTGCACCCCACTATCCAAATAAGTAGGAATCACACCACCCACAGTAGAAAATGTTCTACCACATGAAATTATTTCACACAAATTAAAATGATAGTAATCATCAATAAATTTACGGAGGTGGGATATTATTCTCTGGAAAACATATTCTTAAGAATAATGATATTTCAATATTTTCCTAGTCCTAAACATTAGATACAACTTTGCTATTGACAAAAACAAATTATCAGTGGCTTTCTTTCAGAACAACTACGGTTTCAATGACAAAGAAAGTAGTTCTAATAGCAATTTCACCCATGAGTCACGATAACGTCAACGAACTAAGCTTAAATGCTGTTTTATATTTTATTTATTTAAACGTTTCAACCCTATACTACGCACAGCATCATAAAGCTCCAATTCACCCGTACCTCTACTGCGTGGGCCTATAATGCAGCCTTATTAAGTGAAGTAATCAGATTGATCGTGTCTTGAATTGAAAAGAGTCGAGTTTTCAAGATTTGAACAGCTCAGTACATGCCATTGAAAATGAACTTTATAACCCATAATCACAGTTTGAGTAGATGGCAAAAAGAAATGTAATTATTCTGATATTAGCTTAAAGAATTGCACAATGTCAAACCATTAAATACGTTTCTTCGAAAAGTGCTTGAGGAAAAGTAATTTTAGCATAACGTTTAACAAAACAACTAGGAAGGTGTACAAATAAAACAATTAGATGAGAAACAATTCTGTCGTTTAAGCATATTTTGACATTAAGAAAGAGCTTACACAAACCCCACCATATAAAACGTGGATTAAGTAATTTTGATGATAAAAGGTATTGCAGGGACGGA
>JAECUM010054582.1:0-33576 GCA_016617855.1 Megalonaias nervosa
TTTAAAAAAGTACCCAAAACACTAAAAATGTACAGCTTTCATTCTGCAATTTCTAAGTTATAGATCTTGTTCGCATACATATGGAGATAATGCAAAGTAAACGACGTACATGATTTATACGGAGGGGGGGGGGGGGGCATTGCTAAATTGTTTGGATAAAACCAATAGGCTATAATGACTTGGGCCCCTCTTGTGAGACTGATGGATCTCATCTACTCCAAGCCAAACGGCCAGATAGATATATTAATATTCCCCAAGGACGCTATTCTTCTGAGTTAATCCTTCGTTTAGGAACTTATCGGAACTCGTAGAAGTCCATCGGCAGCCTTTGTGTCTGCTGACTTCTTGCTGCCGAAAAGAGTCTCTAATGCGAGGAAATTGCTGTTATCAATCTCACATTAATTTCGGTCGTGTCTGGTATTATATTGGTTCATGTTGCTTTGGCACCCTCCAGAATTAAGCGTGGATAAGATTAGTTCCAGCTCTCTTGGTTTTTGTTCTAACATATAAAATGTATTTTTACAAGCACAAAGCTGGGAAATAGGGCTAGTGTAATAGTGGTTTCTTCTTACTGCATGGAAACTAGAGGAAAGGCATGCAAAAACTAGAATCGTGTGTGACATTATACGAAAAGAAAATATTTTGTTATGATCATTACGTCTTTGTATCGATCTGGTAATGAGTAATCACATGCTTTCTAAACTGTGTGAGATTCATTTAGAATGAATAAGACTGTGCTAGAAACAAATTTTCTCCCAGCTTTTGACATAAGGTCTTTTCATTTGGTAATCCCCCCACCACCACCATCAAAAAAAAATTGAATGCTATCAAAGAAAAGTTCGGGACCTTGATGTTTTACCTTCTGTTGATGCCAGGTTAAAGGTTGGGTCCAAAATGTTATAAATCCAAGCGGACGTGTTGAGCTTATTTGGAGTTTGGAGCGGTGTTCCATGATGATTAGCAAGAGTCAGTTTTGCAATCAATGCGAAATTTGCCCAGACTCAGTTTCCACATCTACATTGACAGTATATATTTTCAAACTGGAACTAAATGTAAGAATGCAAAATTGAAAAGAATAAATTAATTAGCAAACTGTTTTCAGGGGTTGAACAATAAATGGCGAGTATATTTGGTCTTTGCAAAGTCATTATTCTTAAGTCCAGATATTATTCATATACGCTGAAACAGACCAATATTGGGGTTTCGGACACACAAACAGACCAATATTGGGGTTTCGGACACACAAACAGACCAATATTGGGGTTTCGGACACACAAACAGACCAATATTGGGGTTTCGGACACACAAACAGACCAATATTGGGGTTTCGGACACACACTGCAAAGTTATATCTGTCAAACTTTGATCACAATGGATGATGTATTTTATGTTTTTAAGATAATAATAAGCATGGTCTTTACATGTATTGTGGATGGCTTTTCAAAACTCAATTTCGATCATATTTTATTAGTTCAATAACAATATTGTCCATCACTTTTGCATATTGGTCAGTTTGATAGATTTTACCAGCATCGGAAAGCGAGGAGTTCACCCATCCAGTTGCCATCTGATATCCTTAAATTCACCCAGTTCTAGCAGATTAATTCAGTTTCTGCACCCCTATCTACCATTCCCTACTCCGTCGCCTTCACTATCTTCTCGCTGATAAAGTTAAATTGCAACTAAAACAATTAAGGAAATTTGCTCTTTAGAACTAATATGCTGCAAAACAGTTAAAAGGAATGAGGTCCAATTTGCGGAAATCATTTTGGATGAAAATTATAGCACCAGTACAATAAAATGTCTTTAAAAAAAAATCAGTCCACGTTTCTACTAGCTTAAAATCATTTAACTTATTGTATTCGACTTGCCAAAGATATCATCACACGGTAGAGTGGCGATGGGGTTTAGTGAAACCAGTACCTATGTTTTTCTATTCTCAACAGATCTAATAATTTTTAAATGTTTCCAAACAAAGATCAAAATAATGTTCAAAAATATTAAAGTTAGATTCCTTGTTGTCACGTGTCGTAAGCTGAATGGCGAACATTTGAGAGCTGATTATATAAGAATTTGTCCGGGATAAAAACTCACTCCTCATATCTCTCATTATCTGCACTATAAACTAAAGGTTCCATAAATCGTCACAACTAATGACAAAACTTGAATAAAAACAAAAAAGAGTTATTTTTCTTCTTTTCTATTTTCCCATTTGATGTGAAGTCTTAACGTTTAAAGGGGAGTGGAGTTAGGGTAGAATGGTGTGGTCGTAGAAGCGAAGCTTAGAAGTTTAGAGGAGAGCTATGGAAGGATGACTTAAAAGGGAGTGGGAGTCGTGCAGAATGGTGTGGTGGTAGAAGTGAAGCTTTGAAATTGAAAAGGGAGTGGAGAGAGAGTGGTTTAAAATGGAGTGGGTCGTGCGGAATGGTGTGGTGGTAGAAGAGAAGAATCTTTTCCAGCTTGACTTTGTTTACAGAAATAAAATACGTCCGTATTTTGAGTGGACAAAGCAGCTTAGAAGCTATGAATGACTCATGATGTATTTGTACTCTTGGACAATATAAGAGGGGAAGATATGGTACTTTTCTTTAGATAATTACACAAATTTTGTATTTCTGCTTGGTAATAAAGGTATAAATACAATTTTGAATTTCGTGTCAGGAACGCAAATCAAACACGAGGACGAATGACCCTGTAAAAAGCTGTATCGCTAGAAGGACCTGGAAAATCCCTAACAGCTGTATCGCCAATAGGACCTGGAAAAGTCTCGTAACAGCTATATCGCCAATAGGATCTGGAAAAGTTCCGTAACAGCTGTATCGCCAGTGTAGCAATATACTGTCTTCATTGATACTACCAATTTAGAAGTCCCCATGCTCTTGCAACAGTTGAACATATTGCAGGTAAAACAACACATTTCCACATATTTTTTTGTAGACATAAGGGACTTTTTCCAAGAATATGTGTTGCGTATTTTCCCTTATCATATTGGGTTTGATTTGCAACTTTCCGCTGCAAAACTATCATTTGTTTCAAGACTTCGACAAGTCAAAACTGGCACATAGATGAATGCTGATTTTATACCAACCCCAAAATAATTTTTGACAGCATCCATAGTTCCCAGCTTTAACAACTGGACAAATAGACACACACATGGAGATGGTGACAGTTCTACGCTTCCATACGAAGAGTTTCTTCTGTTTCATATCTGGTTAGAAATGAACGAGAGCATCAACTATGTATGTATGTATGTATGTATGTATGTATGTATGTATGTATGTATTTGTACAAGGCACATCAAAAACTAGTATGCTTACGCATTATGTACGACAGCCTAAGAGAACACTGTAAAATATAACATGATAAATTGTGATTCAGTCACTGTCACTGCACTTAAAGACCAATCCAATCACTAATTAGATTTCACAACTACTTTACTAGGATGGTAGTGTTGGATGGATGGACAAACGTTAGATTACTTATGTAGTTTTCAGTATTGAACAGGTATCCAATTACACCTCAGCTCTGATGGAACTTTTTAAGAACACTCACGAAAGAATAAAAATTTCGATAAGACGGGCATTTTTCGACTCGTCAGTGATGGGTAGAAATTAAAAAGCGATGTTTCCATACTAAATAATGTAAAAAATCTATGGTATGTGCTGTTTTTATTTGCGTCTCTGTTTATATAACTTAGTGATTGATTCGTTTCTTTATGGGGAATTGGTGTTGGAAAGATATGTAGCAAACTATTAATTAGGCAATTGTTAGATGCAGGAGTCATGCATGCTTGCGCGTGTTCGCGGTACTTTATGGTAGTATGGATTAGTTTCGTAAATTGGACCCTGCCAACTTTGCTATTATATTCTCATGCATAAGTGTTCAATATTCTGAGATAGGAATACTTCTGTGTATAGGTTTTCTGGATAATATTTTCTTTAATTACCTTTAGGTATCCGTGACGAGTCCTGGGGTCGTATGAAAAGGGGCAGTTTTAAGGTGGACTTTGTAGACGCACTGGGTGTTTCAAATGGCAGTGAGTTTCTGAAAGGGAAACAACAGTACAATACATCTGAAATCAATCAATGATTGACTTGGCAAAAAAAGGAGATGACAATTTATTCTTTTCAATTTTGCATTCTTACATTTAGTTCCAGTTTGAAAATATATACTGTTCATGACTTTGCTACCCCTGAAATTTTTTATTTGGTTTATCATTTGAAAGGATCAACGATTGTATCTAAAAATAGCTCTAGCTTCCTCCAGAAAATGGAAAACAGTAGTAGCGCTCTACTTCCAAATAAGCGATAATGGTTCTTATTTAATACGGACACCATCGCCATTGGTGTTATTACTAATACTTGAACATCCACAACATAACCTGAAAACTATGCAAGACAATCGTAACATTATTAATCACGTCGTTTTGAAAAGTGGATTCTGAGTATCAATCAAAGAAACAGGATATATTATGTCAATCTAGATTATTATTCTTTCTATGAGTTTCTCTATATAGTGTTTTACAAGCAAATCAAATTAATTTACTTCTTTCAGCTGCTTATTGGCCATGAAATACAACAATCAGAATATTAGTTTGCAAAGAAACATGACTGGATGGAACTTAGAACGCGTTTGTTTCGTGGCTTATACCTAAAACGGCTAATTATCCTTTGTACTCGTTTTTGTTATATTGTATTGATTGGTATATTGAATTGATTTGTATACTGTATTGATTGGTATATTGCATTGATTTGTATACTGTACTGATTGGTATATTGTTTTGATTTGTATATTGTATTGATTTGTACATTGACTTGATTTTTTTTTGTTGTATTGATTGGTATATCCTATTAATTTGTATACTGTATTGATCTTTATATTGTACTGATCAGTATATTGTATTGATTGGTATATGAATTGATTTGTATATTGAATTGATTTATATATTGAATTGATTAATATATTGTATTCATTTGTATATTGTATTGATTAGTATATTGCATTTATTTGTATATTGTATTGATTACTATATTGTACTGATTTGAATATTGAATTGATTAATATATTGTATTGATTTGTACACTGAATTGATTTGTATATTTTATTGATTTGTATATTGTATTGATTTGTATATTGAATTGATTAAAATATTGTATTGATTTGTACATGTTGAATTGATTTGTATAATTTATTAATTGGTATATCCTATTAATTTGTTATCTGTCTTGATCTTTATATTGTATTGAGTAATATATTGTATTGATTGGTATATTGTACTGATTTGTTTATTGAATTGATTGGTATATTGCATTGATTTATATACTTTATTGATTGGTATACTGTATTGATTTTTATATTTTATTGATTACTATATTGTATTGATTTGTATTGTATATTGTATTCATTACTATATTGTACTAATTTGTATGTTGAATTGATTGGTTTATTGTATTGATTAATATATTTTATTGATTGGTATATTTTATTGATTAGTATATTATATTGATTTTATATTGTATTGCTTAGCCTGGATTTGTATATTGTACTGATTGGTATATTGTACTGATATGTTTATTTTGTCTTGACTGCTATATTGTATTGATTAGTACATTGTATTGATTGTTATATTATATTGATCTGTATATTGTATCGATTTATATATCGATTTATATATCATATTGAAAGGTTGATTTATTAATTGTTTTATATTTTATTGATTTGTCACTTTTTCCATTACCTCTTGCGTACAATTTCCTCTGTCTGGATCAATCATGTAAATATAAAAACGCATTAACTGTATGACGCCACATCTATTATTTCTTAAATATTGGTAGACTGGTCATAATGATACAGCGTGGTAAAACGGGCACCTGCCATTTAATCGGGAAACTGAGATCTGTACAGTGTCATCCTTCAACAGGTTGTTTTAACCGTCCTATTTGTTCTAAATTTGTTGAATATCTACCCTAAACAATTTCAGCTGTGTTTGTTTATCTCTGGAATGGATATTTTGGATGTTCAAAAAAGAACTGATAGATAATAACATGATACGTGGCATAAATCACTGAGAACTTTTCATGTTGTGTAAGTTTGTATATTTTGTTCTCCAACTTTGCATGTTGCATAGGTTTGAATATTTTGTTCTCCAACTTTGCATGTTGCATAGGTTTAAACATTTTATTCTTCAACTTTGCATGTTGCTTGGGTTTGAATATTGTATTCACCAGCTTTGCATGTTGCATAGGTTTGTATATTGTATTCTTCAGCTTTGTATGCTGCATAGGTTTGTGCATTCTATTCTCCAGCTTTACATGTTGCATAGGTTTGTACATTGTGTTCTCCAGCTTTGCATGTTGCATATATTTGCATATTGTGTTCTGCAGCTTTGCATGTTGCACAGGTTTGTACATTGTGTTCTGCAGCTTTGCATGTTGCATAGATTTGTACAATGTGGTCTCCAGCTTTGCATATTGCATAGGTTTGTACACTGTGTTCTCCAGCTTTGCATGTTGCATAGGTTTGTACATTGTGTTCTGCAGCTTTGCATGTTGCATAGATTTGTACATTGTGTTCTCCAGCTTTGCATGTTGCATAGGTTTGTATATTGTATTCTCCAAATTGCCATAAGTGTTATCAGATGTTACCATTATGGATGCAACAGTGGAGAAAAATATCTAATATGCACATTTCTTGTATGTCGGTGTAATTTATAAATGTCCAGAATGTTCGGTGTAACTTAGACATGTCCAGAATCGACATTTTGTTGCATGCATTGTTGTTACCTTCGTCACTATGCAGTTGAAAAAAAAATGTATCAAATTTTCATGGAAACTTGCAGGGTTAGAAAAATTCCATTTAGTCATGTGCTTTTGTTCTCGCTCATTTGCATATTAAGTTTTATTGTGCCTTGTTTGTCTTGCGATGTCTTATAAAACCAACAATAATTCCAAATAGGTATAGTCGAGAGATTTCATTACTGATACACAGTAGTGACTATATCTGAGGAAATTAGTATATTAATAGATATACAACATTGTCGAATACGATATCTTTGTATATATTTTGTGTGATATTGACATCTAATACAACATTTGTTTTTGAGCAAAAGCTGTATTTTAGATTTTGCAGCACAATCAAATGCAGTTGTTAATTTTGGCGTGATCGATTCACAACATTCCTTTTGACTATAAAGGATCCCTCTCCTTGAGACCAAGCAGCGAAAGCTTATCAAAATTCTAGTTATTGGATATTTTTATCTTACCAGCCGTGCATTCAAATTGTTTTGAACATATTGTACAACGCATTTATCCAGCGTTCCTTTCAATCTATTAGCAACATACTGTGAGAAATTGGCACGGTTCGATTGGATTCATGCTTTAGATGAAAACGACACACCCCTTTAGTTCCTATGTTAGGGCTCTTAAGGGGAAAATCAATTTGGCTTGTAGTGTTTGATATGTTAATGAATAGTCTCTGGGTGGACTTGTAATTCAAAGTACTTTTATTACGATCCTAAGGTCGTTAAATGAGTAACAGAAAAGACCGAGAACCATCAAGTTTTGTAAAATTCAACAAATAATATATTTCCTTAGAACTCAAAGTGAAAATTTGAAAAGAACATACAATATTGTCAACTAAATCCCGATTATTCCTAAAAGTTTTATCACAAGTCCAAATGTATAGAGTTCCAATGTAACTCCAGTGGTGATCTAAATGAATGCCAATTTTAATGTGCTAATGCGCCTGTAGTCTCGAATGTACTAATGTGCCAATAGCCTGGAATGTGGTGATGTGTCAACAGTCTTGATGTACACAATAATGTGATTCAAAATGTTATTGAATAAATCCAAAATAAAGATCTAGTCCGAAAAAATTATTGAGCACTTTTTATTTTCCAGTGAATAATAAAAACTGAATTCAACAATAAGACTGATTCCGCTTTGGATATTAAGGTATGAATGAGTAATTTTGAAATAAACAACATTAATGTAAAAAGCTAAGACACAATAATGGAGCTAGTAAGTAGGTTAGTTTCCTTTCTAAAACATTATAAATTGTCAACATGACAATTCAAAAACTGCCAATTGAAAAACTAATGTCCTAGGCTCAGACTCGTGTATTCATGCTTACCCAGTGGCGTCACTAGGGTTGGTGTCACCCATTGCGGTAACTCATGGTGTCACCCCCATGGACCTCCTTCCTGCACAAAAATTCAAAAATTTTAGAGACAGTTATTTTGGTGTCACCCCCTCTGATGGTGTCACCCGGTGAGGTCCTCATCCCCCTAGTGATGCCACTGTGCTTACCTCCATTAATATTGATATGAATATTTAATATATATCCATACAAAAATATTAGTTATATATTATGTTGTTTACATAATAAATATCACTGATCAGGGAGACATGACCATGATTTTGGACAAATGTCAGTTACACAATACAGCTACCCATAACATACCATCATTGAGAAAAGCCAACAAACAATACAAGTTAAATATATATATACCACTTATAATAAAGACTAATACACTTATTTTTCTTCCAACCTCTGGTGGCAGAAAATCCGATGCATTTACTACAAAGATAGAGTCTTCAGGCTTGTACGTGTCTTGACATTCTTCAGCAGATTTGAAAATAAAATAAGTAATGCACTCTTCCATGGTGTGGATGCAATCCTGAATTGATATTCTAAAACAGCTAATTCAACGTCCAGCCAAAACTGTGTAACCATTGGTGTGAAACTCCTTTCATTAGCAATTAGCTAGATTATGCTAAACATTGTCGTGTTCATCGTTTGTGAATGCCTGGACATTATGCACGGGGAAAAAGTTGACCAAGGACTTCATTCTGGATAATACAGAGCTGGTAAAGTGTGTTAGAAGCTACGTGAAAAGTTCAGTCTCTTACCATACATTGGCATTGCATTGGTATTGCAAATTATGCTTTTTGCAGAATGTCATTACATACGTTCTTTCAAGGTTTGCGTTCAGCTTACGAAACAGCAATCAGTTCGTATTACCTAATACCATCACAAAGTTGCCACTCACATGTGGTTCCTGAAACGAATCAAGGCTGATTGACGATGATTAATGGACGGAGTGATTGATTGATTTTATTATTTAATTATTTATGCTCGGCGAATCACATATTGTACAATGTCAGTGACTGGTTGATTGACTGATTGATTCATAGAGCAATTCATTAGTTAAGTGACCCAGTCTGTATTTTGTTAAGTCATTGTTTGAAATAATACAAATATACCTTGACACCAGCCAACAATTGTGGATGATAACGTTGTGCAGCTCTTTGCATTTTTCACCCCATCGTCGGCGCTTCATGCATTTAGTCCACTGGCTGATATTGATCTCTTTATGATTCCTAACCTAGCGACAGTCTGAGGTGGCTTTACAGTACATGTCATGGTCAGTCATACATTGTTGCAAACAGTGACTGAATTGTAGATTTTTGCATCTTCTTAAGATTTTTAATGTTGTTTCTTTTTGTAAATTATACACAAACCCTTGATAGGCTAATAACACTCTAGATCTTGGCCCTGAACAATCGAGACATTCTCTCTACATTGTCCATATCTATGGGATTCGATGGTCGTCCGAAAATTGACAAGCAGGAAAGGAACAAGTAAGTCAAGTCTAAAGTGGGAATGAGTTTCAGTATACCTTAGGTTTAATGTCATATCTCATATATGAAATGTGAAATTTTTTTCCCCATATATGCAACTGTTTTTATATTATGTAAAATTATTTTGCACATTTGGAAAATAAAATCTGAAACCATTTCACACATGTTAAATTATGTCTCACCTATCAATATGAAGTTCACTATTAAGACAAAAACATGAAGCCTAAAATGGGTCACCAAAGCAAAATGTAGTTTCTTATGCAGCGAGACGTAAGATCGGCGACTTGATTTTTCGGCGTTTTGTCATTTATCGCAGGCGAGGAGACTATATTGAAAACGCCATGTGTTTTAGAATATGTTTCCGCTGACAATCAGTCACAAGTATCCTCACAAACAACACTCTCTGTGATTTTTTGACATGACGACAGCTGAAATGCTATATAATCTCTAGCCCATGTCAAATAGTTCATTGTTTGTTTATCTATTGATAACGTGTGTGCGTGTGTGTGTGTGTGTGTGTGTGAGAGAGAGAGAGACAGAGAGAGAGAGAGAGAGAGAGAGAGAGATGGTTGACCAAAAGTCGAACTCCTCTTTCTGACCGTAATTTTAATGCAAATATTGTTGGACACAAAGTCCATGTAAAAAGTTCACATTTTGTGCTATTTGCACTAGCTCAAGATATGTCATCAGCCTACTGTTGCTGGAGACCTTTGTGCGCACACATTTCACTAAAAGAAATATATAAATCGGTGTTGGAGATTGGGGCTGAAGAAAAGACACATTGCGAATGCCAATCCTACCAGATAGCGTATCCTAGCTACAGCGGGGACCATAGTTAATTACAGTAGAAGTAACCGAGTCATTCAGGTGGCAAAGTCAGTTTCAAAAGAACAGCCTCTTACGAAGGAACACAGATCGTCACATTTGCAAACACTATAAATCGTATCATAGCTATTTCTAAATGTCAAACATTATTGTAGTCAAGAGGCGACTAAAACCTTGAATAGACTTGTCCTAAGGCTTATATTGAATAGACTTGTCCTAAGGCTTGTACTGAATGACTTGTCATGAAGCTCAAACTAAATAGACTTGTCATAAGGCTTATACTGAATAGACTTGTCCTAAGGCTAATACTTTTATAGTCACGCCCTAACTCGTATATTTAAAAGACTGGTCATATGGCGATACTGTATAAAGCGGCCGTTAGTCTACACCGTATAGACTGGTCCTAACGCTATATTGTATATAGCTTGAAATACACATTTGTGACAGATTTATTAGGTTGCACAATTAAACTTTACCAATGATTCTTTTATAAAGTTTTACCCTCGTTATGCAATTTCTTCTACAAAATAAATATCAAAGTTATTTGTTATTTGTAAACGTACACAAGACATTACATTGTGTGTGCCTTAGTGCAGCTCGGTCTACATCGATATGCAAATGGACAATGGTGGAAATAAGCCGTTTTCTATAGTAAATGAATGATTTGAGAAAGAAAGAGCAGTTTACTTGCCATAAGTATTCTAAAGAAACGTACTGTGTTTTTTAAATGAGTTTATACCTAATACCAGCATTTTCATCATGCAAGCAATGTTTCCATACTTATATTTACATGACACATTAACTATTGTAAGAAAGATATTCTGTGTACCATTAACTATTATAAAAGAGGATATTTTGTGTACCATTAACTAATGTTAGAAAGGATATTCTGTGTACCAGCTATTGTTAGAAATGATATTCTCTGTCGCAGAGAAAATTACGGTCTACTCTATCTTTAATATAATATTGCATGGAGAGTTCTGTATTTTGGAGACACCTATAACTATCTGGGCTGATTTATGTATCACAGAAACACATATAACTATTTGGATTGATCTATGTATCACAGAAACACAAATAACTATTTGGATCTAGTTATATATCATAGAGACATATATAACTATTGGATTAATTTATGTATCATGGTGACACATATAATTATTTGGATCGAGTTATGTACCATGGAAACACATATAACTATTTGGACTGATTTATATGTCACAGAGACACATAACTATGTGACTGATTTATGTATCTTAGAGACACGTATAACTATTTGGACTTATGTATGTATCATAGAGACATACATAACTATTTGGATACAGTTATGTATCATGGAAACACATATAACTATTTGGATCGAGATTGGAGGCAATAAAACGTTTAATCGATACGATTTGCTGCGAATGTTTAAAACCACAAACTTGTATTGCAGTTAGTAAAACTGAAAACTATTTGTATAGACTGTGTAACCGTAACCTTTTATAGAATGTGTAACCTGTAGAGAATGTGTAAACCGTAGCCTTTATAAAATATGTAAACCATAGCTTATAACTTAGGATTTATGGAGATTTTCTCACGGCTACTGCAATGTTTTGTTCATACTCAACATCACTGATCAAGAGATCTAAGATTACGCATATAATTGGATATTTTGTAGCACCGCCATTAGCGCATATGTCTCTTTTATTTACATGAGTGACCTGCATAAATGTAATGACTTTTAGGGTCATGACGTCCACTATCACGACTATGAATATTTTCTAGTATTGTGCCTTCGTACAAGAAATATCCTATATCCGTCCCCACCCCCTTCCCCACACAGTTTAACAGCTTGGATAGTTATAACTAATAAGCATTTAGAATTTTATATAATGGAGCTGTAACCATTCCCTTCTTTCATGCCCATCGACGAATGAAGTCTCAGCTCCTTGAGCGGAACAAAATGGCACTTATTTAAGATTTTTAACAAAATTTGCACATTACAGAAAACACATTTTACTCAATAAACCTTTGTCTGTTAAACATGTTAGTTCTATTCATTGACAATATTCCAAACACTAAAATCATTTAGGTTGACGTTAATCACATCTAAAAAGTTGAATTCGTGGACCACTTTTTGGAATCTAATTGGCCTGCTGAGTCACAGTTATACTCAATAATTATCGCGCATTTGATCGTGTGGAAACGAACCATCCAAATATAACTGAATAAACCGACAATTTTCTTT
Organism: Megalonaias nervosa; assembly: GCA_016617855.1. Classification (NCBI taxonomy): domain Eukaryota; kingdom Metazoa; phylum Mollusca; class Bivalvia; order Unionida; family Unionidae; genus Megalonaias; species Megalonaias nervosa. The sequence continues at coordinate 12,697 of JAECUM010054582.1, forward strand.
AATTGGACATGATTGTAATACAGAATTATATCGCTGGCTTAATCTCTCTCAGGGCCAGAATGACAGCTGGCTCGGTTGGTTTCGACAAGACAACAAGAGATCCAGCATAGATATATCTGTCAACCAAATAAAACGTTCATAGAAGAAAGGCAAGATCGGAACATGCAGGATATTATTATCTCCCGTTAGTTGCCTATGCATGTTACATTTTACCGAACCAAGAGAATAAAAGCACAATAGCGTAATCTGACGTTAAAAACTTAAAGTCAATAAACTATCAATTTACCAACACGAAAACATTTGCTGAAGCATTTTCATACGGGGACAAAACTAAGAAATGCATTAATTTCTTATATATTATGTATAAATAATATTTACTATATTTTAAAAAATCAAGTTCGGCCTATGAAATAATGGAAGGATTCCTGTATACATGTATTTTAGTATGTAATGATGAATCAACCCCACGAGAGCTGTCTTTACAAGCTGTCGAAAACATGTCAGGGTAAAAACAGAGCGATCGATGAAACACGCTGTATATAACACTTAAACGTCGAGTTACATTTATGAATATTATTCATTTACGGAGGCAAACTAAACTTGATAAGAATATGATAACGAAGCAATTTTAATGTCCTATAAAATATTCTGAACTTGGCCATTAGATGTTAGAACAGTCTACTTACACTTTACAGAAACAGACCCTCCTAAAATTAATTCGTTATGGAAAGGTTAGTCAACGCAGATGACTAGTCCCAGACAAATATATTAAATGCATTCTAAAAACTATTTAACTAATGTATGTATGTGTGTGTATATAAAGTTTAGTACTGAAAGGATCATAGAAGTGGCAGGTATGTTACAAAACCTTAGTGTTTGATACAATTAATCATATCATGGGTCTATATACATGTCTCCAACTGAAGCAAAACAATGACAAAATGGATCTAAAACATGGATAATCTTATTCAACTACTCACAACAGATTCGTATGGAACGCCCAAATATAAATCCTATGAAAGGTGGGGTAAAAACAAAACACCCAGTTTGCTACATATTGTTTTCTTCCTAATTTCAAAGAAGAGATTTAATCAGAGAAATAATTTCAGTGTAAAATCTTGAAGGAGAATTGTGAATGGAACTTAAAAGGAATTATGGTAAGAAAGCAACACGAATCGTGTAAATGGATAGATATATTCAGGAAAAAAACGTAGCAGCAATTAACATCATCAGATTCATAAAATGTGTTTTCTTTTAAGGAAGCTGAATTATAACTTCTTGAAAATAATAGGAAGAAACATTTGAAAAGTTGAAGTCAAGTTTGTTTTATTTATTTAACTCGGAATAGTAGATGACAAAAACAATTGTCTCCATTATCGTTATTGTGGAATAAAGGCTTATTAAAAGAGGTAAGATCCGAAATTAACAAAATCTAAATTTGTGAGAAGTTACCGAATAACTGATATTCCGAAATAAAATTTCAAGAAAAAAAAGAGTATGTGACAAAAGATCTAGAAAAATATATATTATTCCCGATGGGGAATCAGTCTTTAAATTTAAAATCTTCCAGAATCAGTTAAAGATTCCATTCTTGTATATTGTGATTTTCAAAGTATTATTGTACCAATAAGTTGTGAGTTTTGAAGCCGCCAAGAGGCACAAATTTATTATGGACAATCAGAACAGTAATGCACCGTCCAGGAGAAATTTGCCGTTACCTTAAATCAATTCACAAGGACATCAGGAGAGCGAACAAGCTTTTTGAGGCGATAGTTGACAAAAGAGAAGACTTCATAATCACATTTCATTAGCTCCGTTTATCAAGACCTAAGACCAAGTGCTTGCCAGTAGTAAGATATACACACCATTGTTGTTCTACCAATGTATGTCTGCTGTGTTAAAAGTAAATATGACTTAACGTCACAAACTGCAACGAAAGAGATGATAAAAACTTATCTGGAAAGCAAAGAGGTCCAGCACACCAATTTAAATCCTACATATCAAAACATATTCCACTGTTTATTAATAGTTTCTTTGGATAAGATTTGCATCTATTAATCAAACCCTTAGTCAAGACATGTTGGTGGTGAAGTACCAATAACATCAAATAATGACGAATAACACATGTATTTCACTAAAGATTTAACAGTCGAATAAAAACAAAAAAGATGTTTTCGTTAATAAAGCAATGAGTGTACTTGATAATTATGAACCAATTACTAGAACAACTTCCTAAAATTCTGAACTATTAAAACTTCACAGAAACAACGAAACATTTCGGGGAAATGAACGATTTGTGTGAAAATATATGCGACCATACACATACAGTGATTCATTTGAAACATTTATTGAAAATGAATTATTAGAATTTGAGAAATATTTTTAAACATGGATCAGTAATTAGCAGTGAAAATTATAAAGCGTATTTTCGAACATTTCAAATTAATTTCTCTTGGTGGTCTTCGTGACTATTACGTCAAGATCATTTAATGTTAAATGACATCTTGGAGCAATATAGATATGTGTATGAATAATTATGAAAAAGACACAGCATATTATTTTAGAGTAGCTGGAAAAGCTACTTCTAAATAAATAAGAGACCAATATTATTGCTGACAAAATATGTTTTTCATAATTCAACGTGGAATCAGAGGAAGAAACAGTGTGATACCTGATATACATGCTACATCAAATCATGAATAATATAAAGTAAGGAATGAGAATAAATCTTAAACCCTGCATATATATATATATATATATATATATATATATATATATATATATATATATATATATATATATATATATATATGTGTGTGTGTGTGTGTGTGTGTGTGTGTGTAAGTGTGTGTGTGTGCACGCACGCACACAGGTTGTTCATTTAACCGAACTATAACTATTTTGAAGGTAACAATTCTAATTAGCTTATATCGTGACTAGATAAACAAATTTGATGAGATTATGCCACATAATAATGTCAGGATAAACAAGGGTGCTATTTCACCACATAATTGCAAACGTTACTTGGAACGTAACGTGGTACACTGTGGTCACTATTCACTTCGGACTGTAACTAGTTAGAATCTTTCTATCTTGCAATTCAGCATCATTATACATTTATCCTTGTACTAAAAGAGTATCGTGAATGGAAAATATTCACGAAGATGAAAGAATTTTACTTTTCGTATAATTACTCACAGATATTCCATAGCGGAACACCAATTCAACAAATAATAATAATAATAATAATAATAATAATAATAATAATAATGGGAACTTAGTACAGCGCCGAGCCTTTAGAAGCGCAATGAAATTACAAAACAAAAATCTGCTGAAAATAATTAAGGAAGTAAACATTTTTAAATCTTTAAGTCTGTTCTTGTAGGCGGGAAAGTTAAGTTTTACGAATACTCTTGCATGAGATCACAATGTCCTTGTGTCTAAGATAAATAGGCAATTCGTTCCACATGGGCCCTGGAACGCAAAAGATCATTGGCCATATGACTTCTCTTTAATTGTGGGAACACGAGAATACGAATGTCGGAAGAGAAGCGTATGTTTCTAGATGGGTAGTACGTATGGGTGAAGTCAGATACGTATGTTTTACTGGAGGCAGTCAAGGAAACGTGGCATATTGAAGAGATTTTGTGTTTGATTCTGGATCAAACGTTTAGCCAATGAATGTACAGAGCATTGTGGATTTGTGCACATTTCTTCGTACTCTAAGGATGATCCGAGCATTATGAAGTTTCTGTAGTAAATACTGATACGAACCAGACAGAGGTGAATTACAATAATCCGGTACTAAAAGTACCGAGAAACACACAAGTGTTGTAGCGACATCAACGAAAGGAATTGTGAATGGAGTCATGTGTCTGAGCTCCAGATATGCAGCCTTGCATATGTTCATGCAATGCAGGTGTTATGAGAGATTACTGTCTAGAATGACACCTAGGTTTCGAACTGTGTGAATTTGATGTTGGTATTGCTGATACTTATGTTTTGACTTTAAGGATGGCGATGAGAAAGTATTTGCCTGGTGATCAGGATGGCTTCAGTTTTATCATCACTCATCTGCAGCTTAAATGCACCTTTCTACGCCCTGGATAGTCGCCTCAACTTCACTTGGGCAGCTAGGTTTGTATATTTGAGTGTCATCAGAGACAACGAATGTCAATCTATGAAAATGAAGAGCGGCAGACTGTATATAACGAGGAGAACGTGGGCGAGAACAGAGCCTTTGGAATACCAAAAGCAAAGCTCATTTGGGCTGGAATGTGTTCCATTTACAGATACAATTTGTGTCCTACTGACTAAGTAGGACTTCAACCATAGTACGGTCGGGTCTTGATTACCAAAAACATGCTGGAGACGGTGAAGTAATATAGCATGGTCTATTGTGTCAAATAACGCAGAAAGGTCAAGGAGGGTCAGGATTGTAATCTTTCCACTATCCAAAGCAGACAGAAAGTCGCTAACTGCTCTCAGAAAGGCAGTTTCAGTACTATGACAAAGGAGATATGTGGACTGTACATTGCAAAAACACTGAAGTAATATACACTCTTTGGGACAGAATCAACGTTTCTAAACGTTTTGACACGAATATGAGGTTAGATACAGGCTGGTAGTTCTTTAAAAATTGATGGTCAAGAGTCCATTTCTTCAACAGAAGTTTTACAATGGCTGTTTAGAAAAATTATGGGAATTCCATGGAAAAGAGGGAGAAGTATTGAGAACATCAGTTAGTGAAGGCAGTATTGAATCTAATCACTCAAGCACTAGTGATGTCTGAATCGGATCAAGTCGTATGTACCAAATCCATAGAAACAGGATCAAATGCTGTTAAACGTTGGAAATTATTTGGAATACCATTAAAGATTATTCAGAACTTTATTCATTAGGTTTTGTGTTAGTAATTCTAGGATTATTTGGGATTTAATTCGCTACACCATAAAGTCTTTTAATTAAATTTTCACTTTATGTTCTAGTGAAATAAATTATTGCTTGAATTGTACAAGGGTTGTAGCTACTTACTCTTTTATATTACTCGTGTTACGACCATAGAGTCGTAATACAGCATCCATACATGAAGTCTCCTCTCAAGCCGGAATGTTTTAAAAAGGAAATTCACTATTTGCTGAAGAATGATTTCATAGAAACAGGGTAAAAGTGATTGGTGTTACCATGTCTTCTTGTGCCGAAACCATATAATACTTTCCGCATTTACACTGACGATAAAAAGTGAATAGTGTGACCAAAACAGATTAATTTACATTACCATGAATAGATGAATGCGTTGCACAATATGTCACCAAGTTTTAACTTTTGGAAGGATTCTGGCAAATTCCACTGACGGAAATGGCAAAGAAAATTTTGTCATTCGTACCTCCAGATGGACTTTATTAATATAATGTGATGCCGTTTGGTATGAAATATTAGCCTTGTACTTTTCAAAGTTTAATGAACAGAATTACACCAGGTCTACATAAATATGGTGCTAACATCGAAGGTGTCCTCAATGACACCTGGAAAGACTACTTAGAGACGATTCGGAATTTTTTTGAAAGACTTAGTAATGCAAACTTGACAATTTTAGTTCTTGTTTTTGTTGTTGCTTCTGTTATGGGGTTTAACGCCATTTTTCTGCACAAGATAGGCTATACATGGCGGCCAGTATAAATGGTGGAGGAAGAACCCGGGAAAACCCCGGAAAGAACCACCGACCCACGAGAAGCTACAGGCAAGCTTTCTCACATACCCACATTAGCCGAGCCCGACACTCGAACCCACGCGACAATTTTAGTAAAGTGAGTTTTGGTGTGATAGTGTAACATTTGTAGGAGATATCGGATGACATGGACAAGTTAAACCTATAGATGCTAAGGTCAATTCTATTTCTGAATTAGTTGTGCCTATCAATTAAAGCAACTGATGCGAGTCTTGGGTATGGCATGATAATATCAGAAAGTTCCAATTTTTCCATAATTGCTAAACCCCAGACAAATTTACTGAGTAAGAAAACCAAGTTTCATTGGTCTGAAAAATGTTAGGACACTTTTGATAAATTGAAGGCATACTTAAGAGTGCACCAGTTCTTTCACCTCCAAATTTCAGTCAATCATTTAAATGTCTCTTGACGCAAGTGATGTTGGGGTGGGAAAATATTGATTTAAAAAGACGAAAATGGTGTAGAACATCAAGTGTGCTATTTTTCTAAGAAATTAAATAAGCCCCAGAAAAATGATTCCACAGTCGAGAAAGAATGTTTGTCGACGATACTGACGTGGTACTAGGTGATCTCAAACTTCTTGCTTTCATTGCAAGATGGAAATCAGACATCAGGGATTATTAAGGTATAGTTTGATGTTGCAGGAATACAATATTGATCTCAGGCACATCATAGGAAAGGATAATCGAATTGCAAATGCACTTTCACGTATATAGAAGTGTTATATTGCTTCATATATATTAAGTCATTCATAAGACTTCATCATGTGTAAATTTAATCAACTGTATAATTCACTAATGGTTAAAAAGGCTGTTAGAATAAAAATCTTTTTTCTCTTTAAAAGGGGAGGTTTTATGAATATTTAATTTGCAATGTTTGTTAGTTTTATTGTTCATTATATGCAATGGATAATTGTATTTTGGATTCGACCTTGTTCATGTTGTTCTTGACAATATACACTGATGTTTATATTTTGGTAAACAATTAATAATAGTTAATATTATTATAAGAGTGTGGTTTAAATGTTAGGATCATTATCTTGGTCTGAATAAAGGACGTAAAGTTTACCATGTTCTCTATTATAATATTATTAACAGACAATGTCTAATTATAGCTCGGATAATTTTATCCTACATTAAGGCTTCTTTTGTGTCTTTAACATTTTTATACAATCTTGTTCGTTCGTGCTGTAAGATTTTGAAGCAGAATCAGTTTTATTGTTGTGCTGATTATTTCATTTGGGCTAGAATTATTTATTCAAATCATTATTCTACGGAAATACAAAGTTCTCAATCATATTCTAGAACAGAGACAATACCTGGAGAAGTATAGAAATTTCAAACAAGGACGTCCTGGATTATATTATTGTGATTCATCAAAAGACTGTTGGCACGTCGTCACAATTCAGATCATTGTTGTACATTCGAGACTACAGCCGCATCAATACCTTTAGCGTTCCATCTTATTTGGGATAAAACTGGAATTTAATTGGAACTTTACCCATTAGGACTTGTTTTGGAAATTCCATGATTATTTGTGATTCATTTTAAAAAACCGTACGTTTTTTTGTTTAATTCTTACTTTGTATTCAAAGAAAATAAATTATTTGTTGAATTTTCAAAAATTATTTGTTTTCGCTGTTCTCTAATACTTAGCTTAAGATCGTAGAGTCGTGATTCCATTCACACGTGTGTGTCTGTGTGTGTGTGTGTGTGTGTGTGTGTGTGTGTCCATAAAATAGTTACACTAAATGTATGTATTTTTCTCCCTCTCTGTCTCTCTCTGCTTAAGTGACTTCAGACAGTTTAAAACTGTCAATATTTGTATTCTGAATTCATTGTTCTCCCCTATAATAATATCTATTAGAGTTACCTGTTATTACTTCAAATGTGAATTACACTTTTGACAAATTGTAAGGTAGACATTGGGATGGTTCCTTAACTAACTGCCATCCATGTACGGGGAATACTAAAGATCATGCAGTTAAAATAAAAGAAAATAACAATAGGTTTTCTTATCTGATGATTTAGGAACCTTTTACTTTGTTTCAGTTTTACTTTAAGAAACGTGTGTTCTTTGCTTTTAACTTTTCATTTGTTATGCAAATTAATTAAATTTTTTCCTAGCAGTTATTAAATTTACCTTCAAATTATGTTCGAGTTATTTTCACGTTATTTTAAGTTTCTTAAAGTTATATTGATGTTTTCTCATGTTGCAATGTCTTAAATTGTAATTGTGGTTTAGAAATTATAAATCCTCTTCTTCGTAAATAGAGAACAATACTCTTCATTTTCGCTTTTGTCGATTTCCTTTCCGACATTATTGTCATCTAAATGTTGTAGAGCTTGCACTTAATGCTGAAATTGGTAATACAAACCTAAATGATAAAACTCACCAAAGCATTTAATTTCCCATGTTTTAGATAGTCGCATACAAAATAGTTCTGTAATTTGTTGCACTTAACAAATGGACAACAGGCTGTCGTTAACGTTTGTTTTGTTTCAAGTATATTTGATTCAGTTAAATGATGTGCAGTGTTGGAAGGTGGACACGTGATTACTGAACACCTAAAAGATGGCCCCACTGAAAATCCTACTGAAATAAGGTGATACAACTAAACAGCCTACTAAAAGAAAACAAAGGCCGTTATAAACTGCTGTTCCAGAAAGTTCTGATGTAGTTGTTATCACCGAATCTGTTTCCACGCTCTGTAGAGCTGAAATAGTATTTCTTAATAAATACAAAATTTCTTTTATTAAACATGGGTTAGAGACAGCTGTATTACATTATCTTCTAACTGCAAAAATGAAAACAATGTTCAGTTGTATTATAAAGGTGAAAGTGCTCCTAGTACTAAATATTCTATTAAAGGCAACCCAGAAAAAAAAATATATTTAACTGGCTCTATCGCTAAATGAACAGGTGGAATTGCTTCTAGCGTTATTCACTTTCGGCAAAAGAAGGAGATATCCGGTATTCATCAGATAAAGTCAAACCTGCAGTATTGCAGCAGCCTCCAGGGTCAGACGTTACAACCAAACAAAGGATAAGATTTCCTGAGGAGATAGAAATTAATGTAATGAATGCAAATGAACCATGTGTCCAGCAAGTGAAGCATAAACTACAGTAAATGAAGAACGTTTTCGCTTATTTACAAATATGAAAGAATGAAAATTAAGGGTATAATGCAACTGTGTCGCAAGTACTTACCTAAAAAAAAACTGAATAATGTCTAATAGATGTGGACACATATGACATGAGGATACAAATACAAAACCAAGGATATTGCTGAAGAAACTATCTGCCTAAACATTCTAAATTTTTTAAACCAAATCTTGAAACAGCTCACATCTAAAAGCGCAAATATCTGACCATTTCGCATATATGGACATAAAATTTAGAGAATTTATCAGCAAAATAAATGTTAAAAATTGTGAAAAAAATTAAAACGGCTGTTCAAATAATAACATGAAACAATTAATTTTGTTGCTTAAAGCTATTGATATGGCATCACTAATTGTTCGCCTAATCACATTAAATTTTAATTAAATTCATTAAGTTAGGAAAATTATTGCTCAATCATTTTTATACTTTGCTCTAAAGCAGTACCAGTTTTGGTATCAATTTCAGTGCAATCAGCTGATTTTTATCATTAGCCGGATGAATTATTTAGATAATACCACGTCGATATTTAAAGTAACATTTAATCCTATTAAAGCATGAATATGATAACCTTTGCAAAATTGTTAGTATAACCTATTATAGTGACAATATTGTTGTCTTTAACTAATAACAGAAAGAAGCGAAACCAAGTTAACCAAAAATCAACAATTTATTTCCCCTGAATACAAAGTGAAAATTCAAAATACACTGACGGGATTATGATTTAAACCTCAAATTATCCTAAATGTTCTATCACAAATCCAAAAGGATAGAATGATCAGATTGAATTCCAATAATCCTGAATGTATTGATTTAGAAAGTCTTAATTTTATTGATGCACCAATAGTCTTGATGTATCACAAAGATATAATCTAGATATCTTTGAATGAATTCACAATAATCCCAAAGTAGTGTTCGAGTCCAAATATTAATATGCACTTTGTAATTCCAATGAATAATTTAAATAACTAATTCCTCTCAAAATATAGCTGAACACCATTAAATAATCTGATCATAGATTCCCAAAGGCTGATGTAAAACAGAAATGAATAACTGTTTAGTTAGACCTCTTTACAAACTTTCTACAAAACTAGTGATTTCAAATGGAAAAAAAATATTTCACTAATTCGTAGAAAAGGTTAGTCTTTGAACCTAAATTCAAGTATGCATCTTTTACAAAATGTCAAAAGTTAGGAAGACACAACCATCAGCCATGACAATAATCAGGTACTTCAGCATTCTACCCTCAGTCACGGACAAAGATGAAGTAAACAATATAAACGAAAGATACATAAACAATATTTATTACCATATCAAAATTACACCCTTATAACCAGCTAGTTGTATAATATAACCTAACGTTTCAATCTGAAATATATTGCTGAAATCTTATTGCAGTGTGTACATCTAAATCATAATCTTGTTCACCTAGAATTTAAATTTGTAAAATAAATATTTCACGCCTCTGAGCAATAGGAACATATTGTGTAATATTTATTCTATTTTGTACTGAATTCCTAAAATAAATAGTATACATGACCTATCCCTCTGATTTAAGCGCCTTATTTTCTAATGTTTAATCTTTCAGTATTTTATAGAAAGAAAGTCAGTCATTAATCTTTATCGGTAAACTGGTGGACAGTTGTACGCTCTTGAGGATCGTAACCATATATTTTATTTGAACAATATATCCCAAACCATAAATTATAGGAATATACAGGTCATTATATTTTTGTGCCAATTTATTTACATCCATATTACTGTTTATTGGATCTAATGCCCTATGGATATGTAATGGTAATAAGCATTCAGACAACAGTTTTCTTAGCTGAAAGAATTTATGAAATCTGTGAATGACTTTACTAATTCTGGTACAATAATATATGATCAGATATTCTACATCCTGATGTTGCTATACACACTACACAGTTTAACTGATTTTCCCAGTGTCATATCAATATGTGTCAATATTCTGTTCTTTGTGTCATTTCTGTCAATTTTAATTTCAGTTTTTCCAACGTGTAATAGCTTGTATTCCAAACAGTCATATGCTGTCTAATATATTTGTATCATTTCAATAAAATATGTTGCATGGCCTGAGTATCTATTGTTACATACATCTATATTATGTGTGTTAATTATTATGATTATGATTGTAAGAGTTATTAAGTAATTAAAACATATTAAATAGCTAATTTTGTCCATTGTGGGATATTTTCTATAAGACAATGCCATTTCGTTTGGTATAAATGTTACTTTGGACTTCTGACCTTGGAAGATCTAGAAAAAAATCTTGTTGCAAAAATTTGACGGAATTTGAGTTCAGGTCATTGGTTTCTTCCTAGCTAAACCAGACCACCTGATTTCTGATTGTCTGGCTGTAAAAGGATCTAAAATTGTTGGTAAGTTAGAATGATCTGTAAATGAATATCTGATCCTCATCCTGGTTCTGAAATTGTGTCATAGTTTTTTTATATAGGTGTTATTTATCTGAGAATTAACTAGTCCTATCTTACACATCATGTTTAATGGAGTAATTTTATTGTGTTCAATTATTATTTGAGATGATTTATTCATTGGAATTACAAGGTGCTAATAACCTTTAGAGCTAAGTAACTATTTTTGAATTGCTGTGAATTTTGCTCAAAGACATTTTAGATTATATCATTGTGATCAGTCAATTCTGTTCTGCACATCAAACAATTCCCGACTGTTGGCACATCAGGACAATAGCTTGATCTTCATTCGGAACAACACTGGAGTTCATTTGGAATTCTCAATACCTTAGACTTGTAATGGAACTTTTAGGACTATATAGGATTTAATTCACCGTACTGTAAGTTATTTTTAATTTTTACTTTGTATACTGAGGAAATAAATTAGCTGTTGAATTTTACAAAACTTGATGGTTTCACTTTTTGTGTTACTTTGTTTAAGACCATACAGTCATAACATTATATTAAATGTGCTAACAGGACAACGATACGATTCGCAGTTTTATAGTTTTTAATGGGTTAGATGATTTATTTATCTTTCGCAATTCATTTGACTAACAACATAGTAACTAAGTTTCGCTGAATACTCAAATTGATAAAACTGTGGAATAGGCGCAGACCTTCCTATCAGTATGTTCTAGTGTGTAGGGTATAATGGTTGCATATAATGCCGGTGGTATTAGTACAGTAAGTTCAGCAGTCCTGGTGCTAAGTGCCAAGTTAAATGATTGACTAATACGTTAGAAATTTTGCGAAATTGTTTTTGATTATACATCTTAGTTGAAAATCTTAAAGCAATGTATCAGCTAACGCTTTAAAAATTCCGCAAAACAATTGGCAAAACAATCGTCGGCTTTCCCGCTTGTCTAGAATTTAGGGTCAATATCAAGCTTTGAGTAGATATTCAAGATTCATAATTATTTTTTTTTCTTTCACAATAAACTACCAATTACATGCTGGTTCTAGTATTCACTTAACTGGAACAAATGTCCTCGTCCAACTGAAACAGGTGTCGACATCCACTGTTAAGGTACTGTGATATATTTACTTATGTGACCTGCTTTATTTCGGGAAGTGCATTTAATTTTACACATTTATACCTAATACACTCATACACTTTACAAGATGCGCTGTCGATAGAGAAATGACATCGCAATTTGCATCAATGGCAATTGCAAGAAACACTGGTGTATCTAAATGTGACGTTAAGGCGAAGTTATCCATGAAATAAATGTAATCGCAGCACTTAAGGTATCGTTCTGTTAATTATCAAAGGAGTATATGTATTTATAAATCCTCCACATATACGCGTACTAAAATAATGGTCCGTGTACAATAACGTAAACTTCATGCAATCAAGTAATGCCTTAATACGAACTCCAAACAGCAAAATGCAGACTTCCAAATACTAACTTTGAATAAATAGTTTTTTACATTAATTATGGAAACTGACTTATCTGATCTGTTGCTATATGTCATCATTACAGTATTGTATCCCTGTAATACTCTCCGACAACGGAACGCATTTGTGGTTAAAATAAAATAATGCAATTTTCAAGTAAAAATTTTAACTCGCATCACAATTGTATTAGAAGATCATGGTTAAATAGGTGGTTGCTTAAAGTTAATTTCAAACCGAAATTAAGTGACAATAAAAAGTTGGATACAGCGTCTGCTTCCGAGGAAAACTGCAAACTTACCAGGGCCACAAAAAGTTTACATCTGACTGTAAAGAAAAAGAATGAAAATCCTTACAAACTAACTCAAATCAATAAAATATTTTGTTTAAAGATATTTTGCTCTGACGTCTCTAAGGTGCAACCACTCTGTTATGTTGTAGTTGGACCGCTCCGGTGGCCTAAGTGGTTAGAGCATCCGCTCCGATACGGGAGGTGGTGGGTTCGAATCCCAGCCGAGTCATACCAAAGACTTTTAAAAATGGTGCTAACTGCGCCTCGCTAGGCGCTCAACATTAAGAGGTTAGTGTTAGGATTGGTCGACCTGGTGTCAAGATAATGTGGCTGGGTGGGACATGATGCACAATGTTAAACATCACTATAAACTGTCACACTGCAGACATCGTAGCGGTATGACTGCAATATTGTTGAAGCTACGTTAAAAATCCAAATCACACACAAATGTTCGTACATAGCCCACCCCAACAGCATCAGTCAGCGCATGAAATGTGTCTTTATTTTGACACAAACACAATGGGAAAGACGATATATTCAAGCCATATTTCTAAAAGGTATCTGTCCCAAAACTAGTGTAAAATGTTGAAATTTCATTGTATCGATGTAGTAATGCAGCTTTGAAAAACAATGACACATAATATCCAAACCGATATAAATCGATGGGTTTTCATTTTAAACGATATATAATAATATCCAAACCGACATAAATCGATGGGTTTTCATTTTAAACAATATATAATATAAAGAAACTCTAAATTTATTTAGTAGCTATCCTGAAATTCTTCACAGATGAAAGTGGAAACAGTTTGTATTGTCCATCGTTGCTTCGTGACTCCTGAAAATACGTTTCTACTTCGCTCGTAAATGTTTCCATATATCTACTCAAAAGACTTAGATATGGTCTACACATATTTCACAGATAAAGTAAAAACTGTATATTGACACGCTTGTGAAGTTTAATATATTGTTTACATTCTTTTACATATTCGTCAAATATACGTATGATACTATAATAATTAAAATTACATTGGATGATGTCTCATGAATGACAAAATATACACAAAATAAAGCATCATTCGTGAGAGTATATATGCAAACATTGCACACTGGATGATTCAAGCTAAGTTTATCTTCTTGACTCAATACCCATCCAACACCTACATCGCTGGTATCAACAAACATTTTTACTTAATGAGTACTGAACATTGGAGCTGAAAGATCTTATACTGTTGAGTATCGCCGTTAACTTGTCTAAACATCCTTGACATTTGTCATAAAAATGAAATTTGGATTTCGTACTCAACAAATTTTTCAGAGGCTCGGAAATCATAGAGAAATATGATCACAGTTTCCGATAATTGCCAGCCATATCCACAATTGTATCAGTTGATTTTACTAATAGGCGCTGGGAATTAAGAGGTAAACTTGACTTTAACTTCAACAGGTTTTACTAAACAGTGTCCCATATAATGTCTTAAAAATGTGACACAAGCACGGCAAAACTCACTTTTACTTAAATTAATTGTCATACCTCAGTCGGTCAAAGAATTTCGGAATGTTTCAAGTGGTCTTTAGTTTATCGTTTTAGAGTATGACATCATCGATTTATTCGTCAGAATTATCTGGATTAGATGTTATTATATTTTTTTAAACACTGAAATGTTGACAGAGATTTTTATATACCAAACGACATCACTTGATACCCATAAAGTCCATCTGGATTGGCAAATGCCTAAATTTATTTTGCACTTTCAGTGAGTGCAATTCATCAGAAGCCATTCAAATGATCAAACTTGGTGGCATCCAATCTTGTCATTGCAGCCATAGATTCTTGGCAAAGGAAATGAATCCGTTTTGGTGACACTGCTTACGTTTCTACTGACTGTAAACACGCGGAATATCTTATCTGGAATATTCACAAGAATAGATGGCGAACGCCAGTTACTTTTATTTGGTTCGATAAAATCATCCTTCAGAAGATGTTGAAAGTCTTTTTTCAAACATTCTTGCTTGCAAAGATACTGCTTGGCAAGTGTAGAATCTACAATCTCAACATCAAAGTAGATTTCAATATGAGCTGTCTGAGATTATTGTCATCTTTATCAACCTTCTCGCCTGAGAACCACCTATCACACAATTGGTTTTCTTTGCCGATGCGAATTAGACATAGGTTGTTCAGTTTCCTTTCTGCAATTCTTTAACATTTATCGATATACCTCAAGTACCAGTTCATAACCCTTCAAGATATATCCCTTAAAGAATTTTGTTGTATTGAGAATGAAACGTAGATATCACGAGTTATGCTCACATACGACAGATGTCGGGACGCAATATGTTTAAACAAAATATTTTAATGACTGTCAGTTTATTTGTATGCTTTTGGTTCTTTTGTATCCATTTCCGCATCCTATTATGATTCTGTTGACCTTGATAAGCGTGCCATCTAGTTCGATAGCTGATGCTGCGCCAAAGGTTCGATTATCACTTAATTTAGGTATGCAATCGACCGTCATCAGTGCCTAATTTCTCCATCATTTCAAACATGATTATGTTTGTGTTGAGAACTCCATTCGCTACTTGAACAGTTTTATTACTATAGTTAATCAAGGATTTTCATACAATGTGTCCGTTTGTCGTGGATTGTACAAGCTATACTTTTTCGGTGAGAGAATATAAAAAAGCCATAGTTTATGCAACTTCAGTCATTAATAATTTGCAGGATTTAGGGAAAACTAATTAAAAACGTTAATATTCGAACCCCATTTTCTGTTCCCTGAAGTTCGTTTATATTCCTTCTTAGATTCCATATTCGATTTAAAAATGTATACTAGACAATCTATAATATTAACGCATTGTGACATCTGTTCATCCTTATAGAGAAAAAGAAAAAAATTAAAATAGGCCTATATTTGGAAGTATCGGTTTGAATAGCATACATAAAGGTAGATATATTTCTAAAGGAAAGAAAGTATTTCCAAAAGTGATATCGCCACTGTGGCAATAACATTCTACTCCAACTGATATTTATAGGTTACTGCATTTGTATGGAAAAATTTGAACAGATTGTTTTCGGATTAATACTAGACGACATTTGGGAGTACAGTATTCATCCGAGAAAACGAGTTCATATTTTCCCATACAAATGCAGTAACCTTTTGATTATATACTCATTTTCTTATTCTACCAAAGGCTTAGTTATAAAAAAAATATACTCAAGAAACTAATTGAATATATGCTATACTCAAAACTAAATACACCACCAAAAATTCATCAATACATAATAACAATATTAATGCGCACATAGCCCTGCCCAGCGACCTTAAACTTCGTCGCACGCTCGACAGTACTTTCAAACAATTGTCGTTTTGGTCTACTTAAAATTGAAATTTATACTCATATTGTGAATGAATGCGCATCGAAACAACTTTTCCATTTGGTCTGGAATGGATGAATTTTGCTTTTATGTTGATCCAACTCAATTTTGCTTTTTTGATTATGATGAACTGGATTATTGGGTCAATTCGTTGTAGTAAGGAGAATGGATTTCAGCTGGAAATATACTCGAAATTCCAGTACAGTTTTGGTGAGTATCAGGTTTCCACGACATGTCATTCGGATATGCAGAACTAACAGTACATTCTGAGGAAATTCAAAATGCATAAATGTAATTATATTTATTACCATTCTTATTACCAAGTAAAGAAGACATCTTTATACCCTGTCATTTGCATCTCGCTACTGGAGGGACCCCAGTCATGCAAAGCAACTGTTGTGCAACAGTTCAGCAGAAATAATGGTTTCTCGTCGTCTTGGCTTAATGGCTCTAAGGCTCTTAGTTTCCTACCAAAACCTTCAGCTTTTTTTTTTCTTTCTCGAATCTAGTACTTTGACAGACAGTGTTACGACAGCAAGACACAACGGTGTTACATTGTGTTACGACAGAGAGACATAACATAGTGTTAAATAGTGTTACGACGGTAAGACGTAACATAGTGTTCGAAAAAAGATATAACATAGTGTTACATAGATAGAAAATTGTGTTTATGACCGTAAGATATAACATAGTGTTACGATGGTAAGACACGACACAGTTATACGACGGTAAAACGTAACATAGCATTACGATTGTAAGACACAACATAGTGTTACGATGGTATAACATAGTGTTAACACGATACTACATAACAAAATTTTACAAAGGAATCACTCATAGTATTCAGTGTTACGACTGTAAGACATACCATAGTGATACGACAGTTAGACGTGACATTGGTGTTACGACAGTAAGACATAACTCACACTTATATACGTATACCCATAACACATTTTCCACATAGAACACCATGCACACGCTGATACAGATATAACCATAACACGTTTCCACATTAGAACACCACACACATCTGATACAGATATAACCATAACACCTTTACACATTAGAACACCATGCACAAGCTGATACAGGTATAACCATAACACCTTTACACATTAGAACACCATGCACACGCTAATACAAATATAATCCCAACACGTTTACACATTAGAACACCATGCACACCCTGATAGATATAACCACAACACGTTTACTCATTAGAACACCATGCACACGCTGATACAGATATAATCACAACACGTTTACACATTAGAACACCATGCACACGCTGATACTGATATAACACAACACGTTTCCACATTAGAACACCATGCATACGCTAATACTGACATAACCACAACACGTTTCCACATTAGAACACCATGCACATGATGATACAGATATAACCACAACACGTTTACACATTAGAACACCATGCACACGCTGATACAGATATAATCACAACACATTTCCACATTAGAACACCATGCACACGCTGATACAGATATAACCACAACACGTTTACACAGAATGTCATACACACTTACAGATATACCAAGGACAAAATAAGTAAACACTTTGTTCAACTATTACATTTTCTGTTATCGATCTTATGTGCATAACATATTGATTTAGTCCAAAACGTTTTAAACATTTAGCAAATTTGAGATTTAATTTTTTTTGAATATAACGTATGTTCACATGCATAAAACCTTATCGTATCTCGTCAAAGAAATCAGGCGTGAGTGTAAGAATACTTGGCATAATTATCAACTAAAAATAATGAAGTTCAGTTTTCGTCTTTAAAACTAACAAATAAAAACAAGTCTACTTTATTTATATTTCTCAGATATCCTCTAAATGCAACATAAAGTAAACGTCTCTCTGAAGAAAAAAAATACTTCCTTGCTTCCATACCTAGCATAAAATGTAACAACAATGAAGGTAATAAAAAAACAGTTAAGTTTACGTACACAAAGAGAGAAAGCCGTTGAAAGTATATGACACAGTAAAAGAGATCTAGCATAACAGTGCTAATTACTGCACACTCTAAAATGTCTAGCGTACAGTTCTAATTACTGCACATTCTAACATGTCTAGCGTACAGTTCTAATTAATGCACGTATCAAAGAGTCTCGCGTACAGTGCTAAATATAGCTCACTTTAAAACAAGTCATTCATCTAATCCTCTTTGAGCCTATTGTGGCACACAAGGTTTCAGTTAGAGAGCGCCACTGCTGCAATTCATCATCCTATCTATTAATGGTTTACCATGCCCCCTTCATTTCCTTCTCAACTGTCAATCGCCATGTCTCCATCGGCCGATCATTTTTGCGCGTTCCTTCTGGTGTCCAGGTTAAGTCTATTCTTGGTATTGTTTCTCCGGTGCCATTCGACAGATGTGCCCAAGTAATCTCCATCTACTGATTATTATCTGGGCAACAGGTATTTTGCTTGTCCTCTGATGCAACCATCTGTCTGAGATTTTTCTTGGTCAGAAAAGTTGAAGGATGCTCCACAGAAACTTGTTTTGGAAGGTCTCCCGTTTGTGAACTACTCTTTTTGTAAGCTTCCAGCATTCTGATCCAAAAAAGATACTTTTGTTTTTGCTCCCATATATAATAGTACCACCCTGTAAGAACAAAGTCTGATTTACAGAACTAAGTATCAATCCATGTAATTAATTCCAGTCATATACACATGACTATGATTTAGGATATTTATTTCAGCCATTATTTACGGGACGCACAATTGGGCAATTTGCAACTAGTTTCTTACAAAATTACATAAAACATAATCTGAGTGAGTATTTCTTAATAATGCGCCCATACCATTCAGGCCCGGCCCTAGGGCAAGGCGAACGAGGCAACCGCCTTGGGCCCCGCGCTTCTCCGCAATGCAATTTTTTTCTTGGGGCGCCGAGCTCATCGCTTGCTGCCTTGGGCCCCGCACATCCTAAGGCCGGGCCTGATACCATTAGAATTATTACATATTTAAGGTTGTATTCTCGCCATATATGTAGTATGGGACCAGGCATACAAATGGTATATAACAATCAGTAAGCGAACAATAAATTTGTATTCATGATTATTTAGAATAAACATGTCAGTCAGAGGCTGACCAGAAAAAGCGCTGTATACCTCAGGCACGTAAAACAGTTAACACTGCTATTAATCTAAACATGACAAGTCCACAGAGAGAGAGAGAGAGAGAGAGAGAGAGAGAGAGAGAGAGAGAGAGCATTCTTTTCAAACACTGCACAATGTGTCAGAGTTACATTGTCACATATTGTATATAGCTGTGTGTGTCTGTCTGTGTGTATGTGTGTATCTGAGCCTATTTATTTAAATTTCGTGAATTCTTTGTGAAACCCAAATGGCTTGTTTTTACTTGTTTTTATTACTTCAAAGCTTCTTGGATTAATGAATTCTCACTGACATTTTTTGTATAAACACTGTTCTTCGAAATATAATTAAGATATGGCTAAATTATCAAATATTGAATCGATGCATTCAGTCCTTAAAAAATGCACTCTACCTTCAATACAATATACTGTCAGAAAACTATGTAGTGATGAAATAAAGTGGAGATTACCCAAGTAAATTACTAAAGGATTAGGGGCGTTATGTGCACTAGGGATCCAGTGCAAATGCTTCCGTTTTTTATGCATTCCTGCTTGATCCTTTCTACCTGAATGCAGTTTATCTCATACAGATCGTATTTAGGAAGAATTATCATCCCTTGTTTGAAAAAGATGTCTTCTCTACCTACCCAGCTGACAGTTGCAAATTCTGTAAATATGGAGGTGACATGTTTATCGTCTGACAAGAGACGGGTTTGGGGTTGCCATTTGTTTCATATAAGAATTAAAATGCGTTCAGTTTTATTCCACGACGGTTATGAGGAACTAATACATCTATGACAAAGTTGACACTTTACAGATTGCGTCAGTTTCTTTATGTGTTAGTTTGTGGCGTCTGTTTTTGTAGATGTCAAATATCACACTGATGGGCAGCTGAATAAGAGACCGATCAGCTTTATGCAAAAGTTCGCTTTAAAATGTGCACTCATATGCACGAGCATATCAAAATAATGCATATGATTATAGATGGTGTCGTCATGGAGTCAGAACTGTTATTCTGTGATGACATCAGGTCTTTTTCATAACAATTCAAGCATGAGCTAGACTAGCGTTAATTTGTTCCGACTTTTTAAATGATCCATTCATTCTAATGGAACTATTCCTATGACATACCATTGGTTATAATGATGGATAGGTATAACAATAAACCGACTGAGAGTAATTCTAATTCAGCTTTAAATGACTAGGACATACCAGTATTCTATTTAAATGAGGACAAGCCACACAAAACATATTGGTCATATAAGTTGCATGGACAGTTAATTTTCAATCAAATTTGAAAGTCC
>JAECUM010054584.1:0-15909 GCA_016617855.1 Megalonaias nervosa
ATATTATATATATTATATATATAAATGGAGCAAAAAGAATTTGTGGCACATCCAATCATTAAAAATTATGAGGCGTCTCGAGATGGTGTAATCAGGCACTGTCGATTAAAAAACCAGTCGGTAGTGTTAATACATTTGGTTATTTTAAATTCAATACCAGTTTAGATAAACATTAGTTATCACATAGATTCATATTCGAATGTTTTCATGGGGTCATCGAAGATGGACTTGTAATTGATCACATTGATGGAAATCCCAAAAATAATCATCTATGTAACCTGCAAGCTATTACACCGAGTCAGAATTCTGCACGTGGAAATACTGGAAAATGTAAAAAGTTTGCAAGAAGAGCTATTAAAGCCATAAATACAGAAACAGGCCAAGAAATAACTTTTCCATCAATTAGTGCAGCTGCAAAACATTTTGGCACACATCCACAATCAGTACAATTTGTTGCAAATAAAACATACAAATCTGCATTTTCAATAAAATATAATCAGCGGATAATATTTGAATATATCAAATAACTCTGTACTCTTAACAAAAAACAGAATAAATGAATATTTTTTTTACTGTATAGTTCAACTCTGTTAATTAATCCCAATCAATCAGGACACTTTCACCGTCGCTGCTCTCAGTGTCATTGACAGAATCAAATAACATAATCTTTCTTAGTTGCATTACACGATTATCTACAATCTTCTTTTTCTCGTATTCACGAGATAGTTCAGATCTGATATTTTCGATCGAACGTGCAAGAGGAGCAAATAATTTTACCTGTTTGTCATTTACTCCTGCCAAGGATACCAGCATTGATTGATAAATCAGTTTCATGAATCTGTACTCAGATGTCAGTGTGTATTTACCCTCGGTTTTTCGTTGTTCCAATGAATTAAAATCGCATAATATTTTCTCAGGATCGAGATTATCAAAGAGATTTATTTCTTCATGTTGTAATTTTTTGATAGAAGAAATAATAGCATTAATATTTTCTCGGTTCATATATAATAATTATTTCTTCAATATAAAAAATGTTTACAAAACATAATCACAACACAACCCCATATGAGCTCCTAGATTGCTAACATTCTAGCAAGCTCAGGGGCATTCGAAATTAGACGAAACACATTTGTACAGACTCAACCCCCATGTGAACCCCTAGGTTGTCAAACAACATCCTAGAAAGCTCAGAGGGTGATCCGTAATTTTTATTAACGACACAAACACAACACATAAACTTATCCTAATGGGCGGCACAAACACATAAACTTATCCTAATGAATATATAATTATATGATTGTATGAATATGAATATATACAATGGTGATGACGAGGGAATCTTGTCTACGTCCAACAGATTTTGTACACTCTCCCCCCATACAAAACCCCGGGGAGTGCAAAAATACACCCACAACAAGGGTGTATGATAGGAGAGTGTGTTTTGTCTGTTATGGATTTCGCTGAATGCAAGATAATATATCTTTAGCATTTTTGGAGACTCGAACACACAGAGAGTCTACAGAACTTGATCTACGTGCAAACGCCTTAACACCTCGGCCACCGCATCTCTTATGAATATACAGTTAAATTTAAGTATATAACTATTTGCACTGTCTCACATATGATTACTCTGGACTTGTATTTACTAATAGAATAAAATCAGTTATTGTAGAACTGTAGCGTGAATTTACTTCAATTTTTCAAACATAATTCATAAAATAATTGCATATTACATTTTCTGTATGAGTTATCGTTCGTTAGGTCAAAATACATGTGTTATAAGAGCTAAAAATAACTTTGATTTGTAATTCAACGCACTTGTATAAACCGACGTGAATTTAAGGTTATCAGAGTCAAAAGATGCATCAATATCCCTCTCTGTTACAAATTGCTGCTTCACTAACAACTAATTGCTTACAGAGAACAAATAAATCACTAAATAATTAACGAAAACAAAATATCTTCGTTGTCTATAAATCAAACGTAGTAGTAAGGGAGATAATCGTTTAATTTGCTCTGCAGAGAGAAAGAGCAGAGTTATCTCGCTTTATTACATGTGCAATTGCCTCAAACATATATTATTCAGATTTTAATGATTTTGAGTATTGTTCAACCCATCAAATTGAAGAATTTGTAACAATTTTATCAATCAGAACACCATTTAGCCCATCAGAATGAGAAATTTATAACAATTTTATTAATCAGAGTACCATTTAGCCCATCAAATTATGAAAAATCAGTAAAAAAAAAATAATATATACATTATTTCAGAATCAGATTATTTTTTTCCCTTGATTATATCAGGAAATATTTACCCGGACGTTCTATGAGCGTACATATAGATTAATAAGCAATTCCTCATTTCTTAAATCCAAAATGTGTCCTGTCTGGTCAGTAAGCTTGAAATTTATTCTTGACAATAGCGGATTATGTACACGTAGATAAACTAGAATTAATTGGCTCAGATACAATTAACCACCCGGGCGGCGCTTGATGGCTAAATGAATATAATATATATCCTTGCTGGGCCTGGCTAGACTTTGAAAGATCTACTTGATAACTACCATCAATTACGTCACATACTAGATTGACTGCGATCGTTGATGTTATATTAACAATACCAGGTGAGATATGGCGACCTCCACCATATGGATCATTATTATATTTAAGAACGGTTGGTGTAGGTATTAATTTTTTCCATGAATCACATATTCTTTTAAAGTATTCATCAATAAGATCATTAACTGATTTCTTTAGCTCTTCAGAGTTAAATCCCGGAATTATAAATGTTGGTAGTTGTTCTCTTGTAATTCTGAAATCTTTAAGAAATACTGTTGTAAACAAACGATTGAGTGGAACACGCTGAATTGGATCGTCTTCATTAATTATGGAACCTACAGCATGTCTATCTGTTGCTGGTTTATATAAATGTTTTTTCTCTGTTAACAATAATATTATTCATAAACTCTAGGTCTGAAGCAACTTGATTCAAATGTTGTATTGTTTCAATTATTCGATTTTTTAAATCATCGTTGTAGGAAATGTTAATACTGGAAAATAAATTTCGTAGATCATTAAATACACGTTCATGTTCAGATTTAATTGTATTAGCATATGAATTTATTAAATCAACATCAAGTATTATTATTCTATCTTTTTTACCATCAATGATTTTAATAAAATAGGCTTCTTGTTTATCTATATAATGTATAAATCTTTTATCGCCTAAATATTTTTGCCATGGACAAGCCTCTTCAACTTTTCTGTATTCTGGTAGTTTTATAAATATTCTTTTATCTGTAACGAAATGAGATCGTTTTGGTTCTGGTGGACCTTGATAAACCGGTTCAACTTCAGGCCAACCTAATACTGATCTGATCGAACTTTGATAAATATCTACAGCATAATCAGGAGAGTTTATTTCAATCGCCGCTGATAATGTTGGTTCATAAGCAGTAATTGCTATTTTTGATTCTTTTCCTGTAATAGATTTAATTCTGCGCTGGAATTCATCATTGATCTGTTCTATTTGATAATTGCCCGTTGGAATACTAACTACTTGCCAATCAGGAGTTCCATCAGGTTTATTCTTATTTGCAAATACTAACGAATTATTTGGCTGTAGTCCACCAAACGATTTTGATCTAATATTTGGCCAACTATAATAAACTCGTAGTTGTGCTAATGCTATTTCTTTTGCAGGAATTGCGGTTGGAAAGTTAACGCTAAACTCAGGATTGGTCGAACTTAATGAGATCATCGTAGTTTTTGACGGAGTTGTATTAGTGACGATCTGTTGAAGTAATTCTCTTGACGCTGCCGAAGACTCAGTCATTATTATTATTGTTATTATTTAATTTGCCTTGGTTATTGTGAATGACTTTGTCACCAAAATCGCTAGCGATTCTGAATGCTTCATCGTAGGTTTTCATTATCGTTGCGAACTCCTCATCAGATATTTTACCATCACTGAGGTACAACGAAATATATGACGATAATTTAGAATAGGCTGTTGTTGCTGTATGTAATTTTATTATATACTCGTGTAATTTAGTATTTGTACACGCAGATATCTTCTTAGCGATAATACTAAGAATACCTGCGACAGTCGTTGATGTTGAGAGGACAATTGTTACAACTGCAGGCGCTGTCATTGTTATTGTTGATAATAATAATCCGGCCCCAGCAACAATAGCGGAAACTGAGTAAACAATTATATCAATGACAACCATACGTCTGCGATATTTTTTTACTTTAACTGTATCATCGTCGATTATATTTTTTAATTCAATCTGACATTTACATACTTGATTCTATCTGTGACGTTGAACGTCGATAAGTGACTCTGTCATCGGTGACTTTGTCACTAAGGCTTGATTCATTATACTTAATGACGTTAAGTAATTAATTAAGGAGTTTCAGCTACGAATTCCAGACACCACCAGTAACGTCTCGGGGGTATTTCCTTTGACGTCAACGTAAATGTTTCTTTGATGTTCTTATTTAGCATCACCAGTAGAGGATTATGATATACATTCGGTGATGATGAAGTGGCCGCAGTAATTTCCAAACCGTACATGGACAGCCTGTATAACCCAGTTACTTCTGCGGTATGTTCGAGAGTGTTATTTTGTGGTGTCCATGTTGATGATCCTGATGCTACTGTGTACACAATATTTTTAATTTGTCCGTGTGGAATTTTAATCAGATTAGTTTTTTGAACAATATTAGGTATTCCACTGACAATGTCGTTGAGTTTCATGTTAACGTCGGAGAGTTTTATGTCAACGGTTGGTTGTTCCCCAAAATATTCTTTAATGGTTTTGTTTATGTTTCTACGAAAATTTAAAAACGTTTCTATATGTCTAGAAAAAGTAGCATTGAGTTTAGTCATTTCGTCATTGATTGTTTTTAGCGAAGTTGTCATAGAAATTTCCTTATCATCGACGTATTTTTTTGTTGCAGCATCAAAATCAGATTCTGGAGTTCTAAGATTATTAATACCATTATTATTCATGTTGAGAAATGCACGCATTATACCGCCGTTGACTAATACGTACTTAGATTCTTGATCATCGACATATTTCTTTGTTGCAGCGTCCGCATCTGCGGTTGGGTTTCCAAGGCCTATAATTTTATTTCGGTTCATGATAATGTAATCCGTGAATGAATCACTAGCTCGCTTGATAAAATCGTTAACTGACTTACCGGAATCTTGCATTTTACCCTGATCAGTAAAAGTAACGATATTATTAACAACTGCAGTGGGGACTCGCATGAGTAAATCCGGTAATTGCACATTACTCGTCTTTAATCGTCCTTGTTTATCCTGAAAAACAACGACTTCATTTTGATCCACACAGGTAATGTTTAATAAATCATCAATCTCGTTTCTGAGCTGATCGAGGGTTGCGTATTTAGATAAATCACCCTGTTGAGGTTTACCACGAGAGGATCTTCCGTAAATATCTACCATTATTATTTACTGATATCTGTTTAAATGTGACAACGTAGTATATTCATGCACGACTTTATGAGGTGGTTTTGTTGATTTTGATACAGCATCAAGTACAACAGGTACTTCACGACCACATATTGGCGGATCAGTTAATGTTTGTGTTGGTAGCGTTGAATACCAGACGGGAGTACTTTGTATGCTGCTAACATACTCTAAGAATTCCAGTGGGTGCCTGGACCAGAGTTTTTATCGAGATTAATAATACCAGTTTCAATATTGTTTGGTTGTTTTGGTAATTGATCACGCATAAAAACACCTCTGAAGTTTTTTATTTTAAATTTTTTAGCAGCATCGAGTAAATCAAAATTGGACATAGGCGATATCAGTAAACTGTCCCTAGTAATCTCAGGCCCTTTCCGTACCATGAATACGGGGTCCCTGGTAATCTTAGACCGCGACCGTATGCTGGGCCTGATAATCTTAGACGACCCGGCTGTGGCACGTTTGGTGCTCTTAGACGTCTTCCGTGTTGTTTTGCCCGTGATCTTTTTTTTTAAGCTTTCTGCGTGCATGATTCCCTGACCCGTTGCTTTCTTTAATGCCATTCCAGCAGCAGTTCCAACAGCGCCTAATGCAGCTGATTTTCCAACAGCTGGGGATGCAGCGGCTATTAATGCTGGTATAGCTGCAAGAAGTGGAAATATACCACCCGTCTTAGCGATGTCTTTAATGGCACCCGCAGAAAGATTAAGTTTTACACCTTTATTTGATTTTTTGGCTTCATTGAAGTTTCTGAACTGACGCTCGGTCAACGATAATTTATTTGCACCGCTCATCTGTTCTTTTTTTAGCGATATTTTTATTCTCCAGTTATTTTTTGATGCTGATTGTAGCCTTTTAATCTGACCAGGAGTCAGACTAACACTAACATGATTATATGACATTATAATGTTATGAGCGATCTAATTACATGTTTTCTACTGGAGCATCAACAACTCTCATTCGTCCACCAACACCTTCAAGTAACATCGATTTATCACTAAGTATAACAGCGATTGCTCTGTAATTTGCAACAGCTCCAACATCTCTATTAACACGAGCTCGAAAATGTATATCAACAACAGATTGTCTAAACAAATCTAAATGTTCGAGTGAAAAGTAATAAATTGGATATAACGTTGTAAAATCTAACTGTGATATTTGTAAACCAGTATCGATATTTTGATCACGTCCCATGAACGTCATCAGACGATGATATGCACGTGCTACATGATTTTGATCGAAATTCAGTAATATATCCTCGGATGGTTCTTGATGTCCATTTATCCTTAATGAAACCTCAGAAACACCAAGATTGTCAAATATCATAATACTTTGCGTTTGATTATTTACCCGTGCAGCATCTTGAAATGCAATAAATATATGTCGTGGTGCAGAAACACCTTGCTGAGAAGCTATTTGCCATGTAAATAAACCATTAATGTTACTCTGGATAGAATCTGTGGTCATTGTTAACCATGATAACATCGATTTACCACCGCTGCCCATGAAAGCAAGTAACCGATCTTCTTCAGATATTGATGGAGTCATTATTGGCATCCACAATGAAAGTTTGGTTAATATCACTTTACCATGAAGCGCTATAGTTGCAGCCTCTACAGCAGCAGGATTAGCGCCAACTCCCTTAACGTGCCATATTGCATCATTGTCTGTAGCCTTTCGTACGAGTACAACCGTATGTTTAGCTCCGAAAATAATTTTTCTGACATTTCTGCAAAATCCAAATATGTGTGAAAATGGAATTGCACATGAAAATCTCCTATTACCTTTCAACATTGATCGACGTGCTGTAAACCCTAAGTTGAAATTTGAATTAAATCTGTGCAGTAACGGAAATGCAGCAACGGGTCGGTCTATCATTCCAGCTGGTTGTGGATCGACTGCAGTATCCCGTGCCGTTTGTACCAAATTATGCTGTCTGTTGTCAGGGTGGTCAGAAGTATCCTTGACAAACATCATTGACGGTCCAGCCGATCTTGAATAATCATCGCTGTATCGTGCTAGACCCAATATCGTTGTTGCAACATCAACGTCCTTCTGAATTGATTCAATATTTTTTCCGTCAATCATGTACGTGGCGCTGTCAAATAACGCCATAACACCATTATTAACAAAACTAAATCTGTCATCGGCTCCATATGCAGTATTATCCATTTGTATAATCTCACCTTCAACCTCAATAAACGCCTCAGCGGGTAGGAAATACCTACTTGTATCCTGAACCTGTAGTTCAATCCTCCCACGCTGATCTGGAATTCGTGCGTCGTAAGAAAAATATTGATAATCACGCACAGACTCATCCTTGAGTCCTGGTGCGTCCATGTCGAATGCGGGATCAGATATGCGCTTGAACATCTTTATTATATTTGCTATCGTCTAACACGAAGACCACTCCCTGCTATCAGACTAGCGGTTATATTTTTTTCTTCTTCTGACATTGGTACACTAGCCAACTCTGCTAGTTTTTGATTCGCAGCTTGATTTATTATTTTACTGACATTTGTGGGCATTACTTCAGTGCTAGGTAATTTTACTGGTTGAGGTTTTCGTCGTATTAATCGTGCTAGTCTATCCTTGATTGCTGAGAATGCTTTACTAGCAACATCACCAACAGCACCAATACCTTTTTCACGAACAACATCAATAGCTTTCATTCCCAGTTGCTTTACAATCGGTATTGCTTTTGGGGCTGTCCTTCTAAATAGACCCTGAACAACATCACCTAATCCATCTCCGTAGGTCGTTTTGTATACTGGTAATCGTGAATTTATTACCCTGACCATGGTTGGTCTACGTTGAGTACTATGTACGATCATTTTATTATAGTAACTGTATTTAATTACATACTCAATCACTGTGGTAGTCATCGGCAATTTCATTAATAAGAGACCGATACACATTAATATCCATGATACCGCCTGTAAATAATCGTTTACAAATATCAGCTGCTTCATTAATTATTTCTGGAGAATTATTACCAGCTCGTTTTCCTCCGATGAGGATTTCTAGTCGTTCAACATCGGCAAGGACGTTATTAGGACATGGAGTAAGGCCACTTCCCTGAGCAGTAAGACCATGTCCACTTGTGTTGCCAGAAGAGGTGTCTGACGGCCAATATTCTTCTTCCTCTTCTTCCTTTTTGCTTGGTTTCTGTTGTTTTGGAGATTGTTGTTTTTGTTGTCGTGCTTGCTGTAGTATTTGTTGCATTGATGGTGATGATAATTGTTGTTGTTGTGGTAGTGGTGATATTTGTTGTTGTTGTGGTAGTGGTGGTACTTGTTGTGCAATATAGTTATCTACCTTATTTTTATAATTAATATATTTTGGATCGCTGTTTCGAGCTTGATTAACGTCATAGTATATGCGAAATATCCATTTGTGCCAATTATCCTCACTCACGGGATCATCAGCGAATTCAGATTTTAAAAATTGTTTTCGATAATAATAACTTCTTGCAGCAATCTCAATTAATTTTAAATCTTCGGCTTTTCTAATAAGATTAATGGCGTCTTCAGTAAACTTATCAACCAAATTAACCCTGGCTCTTGTTTCTGGTTCCGGTATACGATCTTTTATATCACCTATTTCAGCACGAGCTTGTTCAATACCTTCAAGTATTTCTTGCATTGGTTGAGCAGCAGCTATTTCGGCTGGACGTTCTCGTAGAATCTTCTTTGTTTTTTTAGTTCTTTCTGCTATTTTTCCAGTTGCTTCAGCGGTTTTCTCTAACGTTGGAAGAAGACCTTTAGTGGTTTCTGTAATAGGTTTAAATAATTGTTTTGTATCCTCTTCAAATTCAACTTGAGATTCCTGACGTGATTGTAGTTGTTGCTTAACAGAATCACGAACAGGTAAATATTTTTTAATTGCCTCTAATCGCTCTCGAGCTAATTTAGCTGAATGTGGTTCTCCAATATTCATTACTGACAATATCATTTATACTGGCTGTTTAATTTATAGCAGCAGGAAGGGTGAACAACCAAAATTGAGTGACCCGTCGAGTAAACGAGTCGTATAAAAATTTGAAAAAAAATACGTCAACGATGGAATAACAAAAATGAGCTAACCCAAACGATTTATTATCCGTTTTCAACAATACAGAAATAGTCTCGGTTAGAAGGTTCGGTTTAGCGTTATTGACATTGTTTTTTCAGCCTTCGTAGGAACCTTATGTTTTAGACAAATGGCGATTCAGACAAGTGGTCTGTTCACCCTTCCTGCTGCTGCATTAGTTAAGATTTGAAAAAATCAACCATGGATTTAAGCGGTATTCCGCCACCAGTCATGGACTGGGAGGCTACGAACTTGCCGGAACAGTGGGAAAAGTTTGAACTATATATCACTTTGATTTTTAATGGATCGCTTAAAGAAAAAACAGAAGCTGAAAAGGTGTCATACCTTTTGTTGTGGGTTGGGGACAAAGGGAGAGACGTCTACCAAACGTGGACTGATATTTCAAATGAAGACGCGAAGAAGCTCCAAACATTCTATGACCGCTTCAAAACACACGTGCAACCAAAGCTAAACCCCATATTTGCGCGATATCGTTTCAATATGGAAGTGCAAGGAGTGGAATCAATTGATTCCTACGTCACACGGCTATGACTGAAAGCCAGAGACTGCAACTTTCATGATGCCGATGATATGATAAGGGATAGAATTGTATTTGGGACGAAAAGTCAGAGAGTCCGAGAGAAACTGATTAATGAAGGAGACAAGTTGACATTAGACAAAGCTAACCAGATCGTTCAAAACTTTGAATATTGTCAGCAGCAATTGAAATCGATGTCTATATCAAACGGCTCGCCAAACAAGGATGTAGACGCTGTCGATAAAAGTAAAAACAGAGTGCAGGCACGCGGTGGAAACAAACCCAGGGGATATCCCTGGCAACAATTCCTGAAGTCAACGCAGACACATCAGACCAACATCACAATGGTGCAAGGCCCAATCCGTTCACAACACACATACCATGTGGGAATTGTGGAAACAGGAATCACCAGTCGAACAACTCGCAGTGTCCAGCTAGAGGTGTGACTTGCAGACAATGTGGCAAACTTAATCATTTTGCAAAAATGTGCAGATCCAAAACTGTGCATGATATATCGAACAGTGACCAGGGATTTGATTATAACGGGAGTGTTAACAATGCACGGAATACACATAATGACAAGGAATTTTACATAGATACGGTAAGGCATTCATCTCTCTCATCTCCAGACCGTGCATATGTCCAGTTATGTATTGGCCCTTCCCAAACCCCATATAAATTTAAAATAGATACCGGGTCACAAGTAAACATTCTTCCACTAGCGTTGTACAAAACACTCAATATTAAAGACCCCTTAATACCCCCCGACAGTAAGCTTGTATTATACACAGGGGATTTGATTTCAGTAGTGGGCAAGATAATGCTTTCCTGCTCACACAACGGCAAAACTGTGAAAACATACTTTTACGTTGTAGATAGTCAGACCGCTGCTCTCATTAGCCTTCAAACTTCACTTGACTTACAATTAGTCCAGCTGACTTACGCAATTGATAATGAGTCTGGCTTAGATACATCAGCTGTTACAAGTATGTACAGTGACCTATTTCAGGGAATAGGTCTGTTTCCCGGTGAGTGCAAGCTGCATCTTAAACCCGATGCAGTACCAGTAGCAAACCCCCGCGAAGGGTACCAGATGCATTACAGTCAAAGCTTAAAGAAGAACTCACAAGAATGGAAGAGTGCAAAATTATTGAAAGGGTTATAGAACCCACCGATTGGGTCAACTCCCTTGTATTAATAGAGAAACTGAAATCGGGTAAATTGCGTATTTGCCTAGGCCCCACCATCCTGTGCTGACAATCGATGATGTCACAACTAAACTAACCAATGCCAAGTACTTTAGCACGTTAGACTGAACACATGGAGTGTGAAACTTGAAGACTAATCTTCATACCTAACTACATTCAGTACGCCTTTCAGACGGTACCGATATCTTAGGTTACCTTTTGGTATAAAAAGTTCACAAGACATATTTCACATGAAAATGGATGAAAATTTTGAGGGCTTACCAAATGTCGCCTGTATAGTCGACGACATATTGGTGTGTGAACGCCCTCGCAAGGAACATGATGACATGTTGACACGTGTACTTAAACGTGCACGCACAAAGGGTGTGCGTCTCGACTCAGACAAATGCGTAATAGGCGCAACGGAAGTATCTTTCTTTGGCCATACAATAAGCTCGTCAGGTTTAAAACCCGATCAAAACAAGGTTGAGGCTATTCTTAAACTTGATGCTCCCGAAAACAGGTCCAAATTAGAAAACCTATTAGGAATGGTTAATTATCTTTCAAACTTCGAGTCAAATTTAGCAGAGGTTACAAGCCCTTTACGCGCCCTCTTGAAGAAAGACGTGTACTTTTTCTGGGACGAACCTCAGAAGAAGGCATTTCAAGAGGTCAAGGATATAATCACGCGACACCCTGTGCTGGTTTACTTTGACTCGACCAAGCAATTAACACTCGAAGTAGACGCTTCCAAATATGTGATTGGGGCATGCCTTATGCAAGACGGTCACCCCATAGCATTCGCATCCAAAAGCCTAACACAAACCAAAATAGGGTATGCTCAGATAGAAAAAGAAATGCTGACTATACTATTTGGCTGTAAAGGTTTTCATCAATTGGTTTTTGCTAGACAGGTTAGGGTGCACTCAGATCACAAGCCGATTGAATCGATCATGAGGAAGCCCCTTTCAGCATCCCCTCCACGCCTTCAACGCATGATCTTGCAGCTTCAGCAGTACGATATTGAAGTGCATCATGTACGAGGGAAAGATTTGCCCATTAGTGATTATTTATCAAGACAATCACTTCCGGACACATACCCAAGATTGATCGAAGGACTCGACCTTCACGTACATACGATCAAACAACAGTTGTTTGTCACAGATCGACGGTTAGAATGTCTGAAGAGCGTTATCAAAGTTGACCCGCAAATGCAAACTTTGATAAAGACTATAACTCAGGGATGGCCTAGTTCACGAGCTGACTGCAATACAGATGTGCTTGAGTTCTGGAATCACAGGAATGAGCTATCTGTAGAAGATTACTTATTTTTCAGAGGTCAAAAGTTAATTGCACCGCAAGGTCTCCGGCAGGAGATGATACGAGCTGTGCACATTGGTCATCTGGGAGTAAACAAGACGTTAGAACGCGCGAAAGATAGCATCTTTTGGCCAGGCATGTCCAAAGAAATCACAGACCATGTGTTAAAATGCTCTATATGTCTCACTCACCGCGACTCCAATGCTAAAGAACCTTTAATCCCTCCCGACATCCCACAAAGGCCTTATCAAAAAATTGTTACTGATCTGTTTGCATTTGATGGCAAAAATTATCTCATGACTGTTGATTATTATAGTCGATTTTCTGAGATAGACTTATTGCCTGACACACACAGTATCACAATTATCAGGAAACTGAAAGTACACATGTCACGAAACGGTATTTGTGATGTCTGTGTCAGCGACAATGGACTGCAATTTTCATCCCAAGAATTCGCAAAGTTTGCGAAAGAATGGGGTTTCGAACACAGGACGTCAAGTCCATTACATGCAATGTCTAATGGTTTGGCAGAAAAGGCAGTCTCGATTGCCAAGAAATTGCTCACCAAAGCAATGGACAGTAAGCAGGACCCTTATTTAACCTTGTTAGAATATAGAAATACACCCTTGGATTGCGGCTATACACCGGCTCAAATGTTATTGGGTAGAAGAACAAAATCTATAATACCAATTACAAATAATCTTTTCAAACCACAGACCGTTGACCCAACTATTGTTCAAAAGAAAACGCAGCAGTAGAAATTAAAACAAAAACAATATTTTGACAAATCGGCAAAAGTACTTAAACCCCTTTCTGTAAATGATTCTGTGAGGGTTCAATTTGGTAAAACATGGAAACCCGCCAAAGTTATAAGAGTTCACAGCGGCAGGTCATATTCTGTACAAACTAGGGATGGTGATGTTTACCGCCGAAATCGAAGGTTACTTAATAAAACCATGGAGAATCTGTCAGATGTGACCCCATTTGCTGCTTGCGTATTGGCTGACCCGAGCAGCAATGTGAAAATACTCCATTTCAAACAGTTTTCCCTAGAGAACCCCATTTAAATAGCGCTATCCCAGAATCAGGAGCTAAGACTTTGAGGTCAGATGCCCCATATATAACACGGTCTGGAAGAGAGGTGAAACCTAACAAACTCTATGTAAATGATGAATGGATTAAATAACACTGATAGTTATAGATAGAGAACTGAACTGAAACTTGAATGTAAATGACATCCCCGGAGTGCGGTTTATGTGGAACGGCGGAGGCTGTTAACAACTGACGAATACATGACAAGCTGGATGATTTAGGGTATAGTAAAAAAAAATAAAAATGTTAATGGTTATCCAAAATACGTATGAACAACATTATTAATGCATTAAATATGTTTTGGACATTAATTACGCATGTATTGTCATTATGTGATTTAGTTTCATGTCAAATCTTTATCATCGAAAATAACTATTTCTACAGAATTATTTATATTTCGTTATCTTGTTTTATATGTTACCTTCAAAATAAAACAACTTTATTTTTGTCAAAACAAGGGAAATGTATTATTGAAATGGACTATACAATCTACATCATGTGTACATCTTTCTCCAATGTATATACGCATGCGCTGTTAGGGACCCGCTGTGTGGATTCCCTATATGAGTCACTCTTAGAAATAAAGTCTTGGAAGCAACACGCTTGCGTCTGTTTCAATATATACATCTCACTTGAGATAGTTTAGGACAAGAAACACAACAACGACGACATTGAACTGACCAGTGACGACAGCAGTTAATACAGCAATGGGCAAATCAATTAGAAATATGCCTTTGACAATAATATAGCCATGACAATCGCATTCGACTTGCATGAGGTATATGAATTCATGTACAACGCCGCAGAAGTGAAGCAGCGCAGCCAAAGGGAGAAATGTTCTGAAGCCATTTCCAAGGCCGAAAGAGCAAAACAACCATAGCTGAGATATACAAACACTTCAGGACGTTTGATGTTGATGGATACAATCGTGCTAAACTTGGCCGTGTTCCAGTTTGTGCAATACTCAATGATGAATCAGTTTAGCTCATTAGGGCCGAGACCCTCTTGATGGAAATGCTACATATACTTGCAAGCGAATTTTACAAAGATTCCAGAAAGAGCAAGCATGTTTATTTATGAAAGCCTGATCTACAAATTCATGTTACCACAACATAAAAATATGGTATGTTTCATGATGGACCTATAATAAAGATTTGACCTCCGGATTCAAGTACCACTGTATGCACACGAGGAGATAAAGCAAAGGTGACTTTAAAAATAACCAATTAAACAACGTTGTGTGCATACAGAAAATTTAATTCGTATTGCTGGATCTGTTATGGTTCATTTGGGACCGATGGACCTGAAAGTTTTAAAGTGAGTGATCAATGTCACATCACTGACACGTAAAGAGGGGCATCACAGTGCATGCAACCTACAGTTGAAATATGTCCAAGCAAAATACGAATTCTAGTAGTGCTTCCATAACTTTCGGGTATGATAGCTATATAACAATGAATGGAGTCGCAATGGCATCGAATGCATCAATAAATATCATTCCAACAACATGGAAAAATACACGACATTTCAGCTGGGTCTGCTGATGTTCATTGACCCTCAGCAGTTTTTCAATTCCAGCCTGGACAAACCCGTTTGTAGTCTTGCGGCAAGAGGTCACCATCAATTTCAGATTTCTCGTCGATATGGCGGCGCACACCCCCCCCCTCCTCGACAAAACCGAAAGCTCTATATTCGGCCTGATCACTCTCCCAAAGAGTTTACCAATATGAGTACATGAGCGACTGGGACAAGTTTTGCCGAAACTTATTTGCCATCGATTGACTCTTTCCATTTGTCGCTGTCGAGCGAAGATATTTCCGACAAAGACTACTGGTACACGAACATTGGTCTGTGTTCGGTTGTGAAAGTCTTGGCGACTATAGCGATCTGGATTTGCGTAAGGATGTGTTGCGGATCGATGACGTCTTTGAGACGTTTCGTGATAAAGCCATGCGAATGTACAAGCTCGATCCCACACATTACTTCTTGTCACTGGGGAATGCTTTGGAAGCGTTACTATTTAAAAACAAAACAAGGTTGATTTGGAAATGTTCACTTATATCGATGCGCATCTGTTTATTTAGAGTGGTATTCATGGAGCTATATGGATGTCAAGTCACCGATACACTCGAGCAAACAATCCGCGTGTGGACGCATAAATCCCAGCTCTCCCAAACAGTCATATATCTGGCAAATAATCT